>JAXGGS010770310.1:0-27983 GCA_035585475.1 Armandia brevis
GATTTAACATAGATTCACTTTTCAGTTTAATCTGCCATATTAATCTTTCATCTTTTTTATCTAAAAAATTTGTAAAATAATATGAATATCCTAAAACGATTAAAACATCTTTTATCATTTTGATTCTATGTCTCAATCATATATATTAATAGATTTACGAATGCACCACCAGCCCCACCACTAACGATACCTATTCCTATAGCTGGGGTTAAAGCATCACCAGTTGCAAGTGCAACTGCAATTCCTCCTGCAGCCCCTCCAGCCGCTCCGTAATATGCTCCTGACGAAGCAGCATTTAAGGCGCCAGAAAATGATTTTTCACCCCCCACTTCATCAATTTCATCTATTGTTAACTCTCTCATTGAACTGTTCCAGGCTAGCCTGTCCCAGACAAAGGCAACTCCATCTACATTATTTATTGTTCATAACTGTCTTTTTATAATAAGAATAAAAAATGTTTACACAACGGAATGATAGTACATAACAAAACAATTATATAACTAACTTTCGATATTTTTAATTCACTTTCAATCTTAAAAAAATTTACTTTACCCCAATTTGCACATGAAATACAAAAATTCATGAATAAAAAAGCCATTATTAATCCTCTTATAACATGATCATCAATTATAAAATATAAAACAGAAATCATTAAAGAAATAAATAATGTTAAAAGTGGGATTGAATAGGTATGAAATTTTTTAAACATGGTCCTCATCCTCATTTTATTACTCGAGATCAACATACGCAAGAGCGGCATCAAGAAAAAATGCACCAGCAGATGCTACACCAAATCCCAAAGCTACTGGTGCAAGTGCTGGTACAAAGAATGCAGCTGCACCCAATCCAGCGGCAGTAAACCCGAGGGCTGCGCCAGCAAATTGAAGATGCCGGACACCACCACTCACGCCATCAATTTCATTATCTGATAATTCTCTCATCGAGGAATCCCAGACGAAGGCTGTTTGTCTATATTATTAAAACCTATTTTCTATAATTATAACATATTTTTATAAAAACACAACTTAAAAGTGTACGCGCAAAGAATGCATAAGTGTGGATTGAAAAATAGTTTCAAGATCGGTGAGTGGTTTTATAAAAAGAATTTTAATACCAAGACATTTTGCGGTTCTGTTTACTTATGCTCACACAAGTAGGTTCAGTTCTTAGATCCTCATACACATGTTCATATTTTCACACTTAGTGTCATGTCAAAGGAGGGTCGAAATCATGACTTTGGAAAAGTGGCGGAGGGAGAGGGATTCGAACCCCCGGAATGTTGCCATTCAACGGTTTTCAAGACCGCCGCTTTCGACCGCTCAGCCATCCCTCCGCAATAATATAAACTATTAAATTAATTTATTGTAATTTCAATGATTATTATTTAGATCATTAAAAAAAACAATTAATTAAATTTTGATAAATAAATAATTTTCAATAATGTCAATAAATAACTTTAAAATAATTAAAATCTAACAGTCTTAATAAAATGAAATATTCTAACATTAAATCTTTATCAATCTTATTTTTATCTTTTTTTATCTTTTCTTGTGCTTCCAATAATACAGGCAATGTCTCTGTTACAAAACGAATCGAAGGGGAGGCTCCTGATCCAAATGCAGTAAGTAAGCTACCTGAAACCTCATCCGAAGTTAAAAAAGTACGCGAGGCTTTAGCCGACGGAAAATATAAAGGATATTATAAAGTAGGGCGCCCTTATTCAATTCAAGGTAAAACATATTACCCACAGGAAAATGAAAATCATACCGAAGTCGGCATCGCCTCTTGGTATGGTCCAAATTTCCATTTGAAACAGACCGCAAACGGTGAGCTGTTCGATATGAATTTATATTCTGCGGCACACAGGACTTTGCCTATGCCAACTATTGTAAAGGTTACCAATCTTGAGAATAATAAATCAATTGTCTTACGGGTTAATGATAGAGGACCTTTTAGTAAAAATAGGGTTATTGACCTTTCAAAAGCTGCAGCAAAGAAACTGGATTACATTAAACAAGGTACTGCAAGAGTAAAAGTTGAGTATCTTAGAAAAGCAGAAATTGGACGTTTGGCTGAGGCACCTAAAAATATCGATGTGCCAGCAAATTTTTCATATGAAAGAGAAAGTATAACAGGCGATGAACTACCGAATGTAGCGTTTGAAGAAAAAAAAGTTCCACAAATCGATGACATGTCCGTTAGATCAGAGAAGTTTATTGGTAAAGATGTCGTCTTAGAAGATGTCGAAGATGGAATTTCAAGTTATCACGTACAGTTTGGGGCATTCTCTGAACTTAGAAATGCGGAGAGTTTGATAGAAAGATTACCTGAAAATAATTATATTTCGTTCATAAAAGAGTTGAAAAGTGCCGGTAAACTACTTTATGCTGTAAGAATAGGTGTGTTTTTTAGCAAAACCGATGCGCAGGCTGCTATTTCTGAATTTAAAAGCCTTGGCATAAAGAACGCAGTTGTGGTAAAAAGTAATTAGAAAATTTTAACAAAAAGAATATATTATGCGCTTTTTCTTAATCCTATCTATATTTAATATTTCATTCTTGTCGGTCTCTTTGGCTAATTATGATGAAATTAATAGTATCGCACCAGCCTTTGCCATTGCTGACCTTAAAACTGGTCGTATTTTAGCGGGTAAAGATCTTCATAAACAAATACAGCCCGCATCAATGAGTAAGTTGATGACTTTGGCGGTAATATTTCAAAAACTTCAAAGTCAAAGCCTTTCATTAGATGATGATTTTGTTGTGTCTGCTAATGCGGCGGCAAAAGGCGGATCAAAAATGTTTGTGAAAGCTGGTTCAACGATAAAGTTACAGGATTTGATCAGAGGCATAGTAATACAATCTGGTAATGATGCATGTATTGTTGTTGCTGAAAATATCTCAGGTACTGAACAAGACTTTGCAAAGCTAATGACAATGACGGGTAAAGAAATTGGATTGTTAGAATCAAATTTCGTCAATTCCACAGGTTGGCCCGAAGCCCAACATCTTATGTCTGCAAACGATATTGTGGCGTTGACTTTTTATCTTTGGAATCAGTTTCCAGAGTTTCAATATTTCTTTAATGAAAAATCTTTTACCTATTCAGGGATTACCCAAACTAATCGTAACCCATTAATCGGATTTGTTGATGGCGTAATTGGTCTTAAGACCGGTCATACTGAAGTATCAGGCTATGGTATGGTTGTAACTGCCGTAAGGGGCGATGAGGAAAGAATTGTATTTTTTCACGGTCTTTCATCGGTTCAAGAAAGAAGAGCAGAGGGTGCAAGGCTCACCAACATGGCATTTAACGAGTTTAAGAAAGTTGAAGTTTTCACGACCGATGATATAATTTATACACAAACATTACCGATGGCGAGCCAAGCGGACGTACATCTGAGTGTCGCAGAAGATGTGTTTGTTTATGCACAAAAAAATCAAATAGAAAATATTACAAAAAAGCTTTCATTGGACCTGCCGATCAAAGTACCATTGGCGGCGGGATCAATAGTCGGTGAAATATATGTTAATGTTAATGATGAAGAATATGTTTATCCTCTTGTTACTAAAACAAAAATAGATAAGCCTTCTTTTATAGATAGGATAACGCTTTCTATTACGTATATTTTCAATCACTTTTATAACAAAGCTCTTGAGTAAATGAGATTGATAAAATGAACAAAGGTATCTTTATTACTTTTGAAGGTCCTGATGCCGTCGGAAAATCCACGCAAATAAAACTTTTTGAAAATTATCTGAAAAAAAATAATCACAAGATATTGATGACAAGGGAACCTGGTGGAACCTTGATCGGGGAATATGTAAGAAAGTTTTTTAAAACTGAAAATGAAAAGTCATTGCCAATTACGAATGCAATGTTGTTCGCCGCATGTAGGAATGAGTTGATAAATAAAGTTATCATTCCACATCTTGAGCAAGGATACATTGTTGTATGTGATCGATATATTGATTCAAGTTATGCATATCAGCTTTGTGAAGGCGTATCAGTAGATGACCTTGATAAAATAAATGATTTTGCATTAAAGCAATTAGTACCCGATATGACATTTTTACTTGATATGGATATTGATAAAATCATTGCACGGATAAAATCACGCAAAGAAGGCAAGGATCAATTCGAGAAAGTTGATGTTTCATATATCAAAAGCTTGCAAGAACATTATCATCATATCGCAAAAAGAGATCAAGGAAGAGTTAAATTAATCAATGCAGATGCAACAAGAGATGATGTCGCAGAAAATATAAAATCATTATTTGATGATTTTATAAAGCGGGCATAAATGTTTGTTGGTAATGACATAGTTATTGAACAAATACAAAAAAGATTTGATAATGATCAGGTTTTTGGAACATGGTTGTTTTGTGGACCATCATCTTTGGGTAAATCACTTATTGCTTCAGTAATAATTAGAAATATCCTTGAGAAAAATAATGATTTAATCGGTTCACTGAATAATACGCCATTTGATCAATTGAAAGTGCCCGTCAATGACCATATTAAATGGGTTGAGCCAGATGAGCAAAGCAATAATAAAATAATCCCGATTGAGAAAATCAGACAAATAATAGATTTTTTACATCTTACACATGTAAATAAGTCATGTTTAGTAATTAATGATGCAAATTACATGAATAAGAACTCGCAAAACGCATTGTTGAAAATTATTGAAGAGCCACCAAAAAATAGTCTTATAATTTTGATTTCTGATGATCAAAATAAATTATCAGATACGATTAAATCAAGATGCCAAATTTTTAATTTTACTCCTGTTCAGAATGTAGTAATGAAAAGTTCATTTTATAAACAAGGTGACAAGATAAATAATTTATTTCTTGCTTGTGCGAATAAAGCACCGGGTAGATATTTTAAGTTTTTACAAAATAATAAAGATGATTTGATTGAGGTAATTAATTGTTTTGAAAAATTATTACAAAATGATTTTACTGTTGAACCAGTACTTATTTCAAAGATGAGTAAATTAAATTATAATGAATTTCAAATAATCATTGATTTTCTTACAAATTATTTACAGTTAATTTTGCAAAAGAAATATAGTGAGAATTTTTTCGAAATAAATGTTTCTGATATTGATTTTAACCGTCTTGTTTATATTAATCAGTGTTTAGTGAAAGCAAATAGTGAAAAGCTAATGGCAAGAAAAAAGTCACTTTTCCAAAATATTTTTTTACAACCCGTGGCAAATTAATTTATTCGTTTCATTACTTTACATAATATATCTTTTGTTTAAAACATGCCTATGATCGATGCACATGTAAATATTCATCATGAATTATTTGATGAAAATAGAGAACAGATAATTATTGACGCAAAAAAAGCTGGGATTTCAGGAATGCTTTTTATATGCGATCGACTTTCCAATATTGATAAAATAAAAAGCTTTATGGATCTTGATATTGACTGCTGGCGAACTGTTGGTGTCCATCCTCATTATGCAGATGATTATACTGATTTTTGCGTTGATGATGTTTTTAAACTTAGCCAAGATTATGACGTCGTCGCAATCGGAGAATGTGGTTTAGATTTTTATAAAAATCATAGCGATACAAAGAACCAAGTTGATGTTTTTAAAAAGCATATTGAAGTTGCACAAAAAATAAATAAACCATTATTAATTCATCACCGTGGAGATGATGAACTGATGGCACAAATACTTGAACAGGCGATGGACAAAAAACCATTTGAGTTTCTTATGCATTGCTATACTGCATCCGAAGAATTGTTAAAAAAAATAAATTATCTTGGTGGTTATGTTTCATTCACGGGAATAATTACATTCAAAAATGCTCATGACCTTAGGGAAAGGCTTCCGCTTGTGCCAATCAATCGATTGCTTTTGGAAACTGATTGTCCATTTTTAACACCCGTACCATATAGGGGGAAAGTGAATGAACCAAAATATTTGCCATTAATTATAAATTATGTTGCACAGCAACTTGATCATGACCCTGATCAATTAATTGAAGTAGTTGATGAGAATTTTAAAAATTTATTTTTGAAATAATAATATGAAAAATTTTTCTATTTATATAGCTGGCTGTGGTTCTTCGGGTGGGAACCCACGCCCAGGAAATATTGATGGAAATTGGGGTGCTAGTAATCCCAAAGATAAAAAAAATTACCGTACACGATCGTCTATATTCCTTATGGATGAAAATAATGACACCATTGTAATTGATACAAGCCCTGATTTTCGTGCACAAGCACTTCAGGCAAAGATCAATAAACTTATTGCTGTTTTTTATACGCATGATCACGCTGACCAAACACATGGAATTGATGATTTACGTTCTTTCTTCTTGGTAAATAAAGAACAGATAAATTGTTATTTTGATAAAAAAACATATGAAACTTTGACCACCCGTTTTAATTATTTATTTGATCAAAATTCAAAAGATTATCCCGCTATAATTAATGCCCATACCCTTTTTGAAAATAATGGTCACTATAAATCACTTGGAATAAATGATCTAGATTTTCAACCGGTAAAAGTAAATCATGGAAGAATTGATGCACTAGGTTACAGATTTAAAAATATCATGTATACGCCAGATATAAAATATATTTACGACGATCAAATGAAATATTTTCATGGTCTCGATTGTTGGATAGTCGATGTACTTCAATTTAATCCGCATTCGTCGCATAGTAATTTTGATGATGTATTGGAATGGAACAAAAAATTCAAACCAAAGAAAATGATCTTGACAAACCTTAGCCCCATGATTGATTATGAGTCGTTAAGAAATCTTTGCCCTGATAATTTTGATGTGGCCTATGATAATCTCAAGGTCAAAATTACCTAATAGTCATCAATTTTATATAAATCATTTAAAATAGATTGATAAATATCATTGTCATTTCTTCTGGTTCGATTGGTAACAAAATTATTTATATATAAGGATTTTGGATTAATATCACCAAGCAAAGGCCTTGGTCTTAAGTTCTTGTGAACTGTGTTCATATAATTATACCAAATTTCTGCGGGAATTTCACCACCAGTAACTTTTTTCATTCTAAAATTATTATCATTTCCAACCCAAATTCCAGTGACATAATATCCTGTGAAACCAACAAACCATGCATCGCGCCAATCACTTGTTGTTCCTGTTTTACCGGCACTTGAATGTTTTTTTAATTTCGCTTTGTAACTTGTTCCTTTTAACACTGATTGACGCATAAGGTAATTTATTTCATGTGAAGCCTTTGCGCTAAGGTATTTTTGTGTTTCACCTGACATATGATTATAAATTTGTATTTCGTCATCTGTAAATACTTTTTCTATGGCAAATGGTTTTATTGCAGAACCAGAATTTGCTAAACCAAGATAGGCCGTAGTAAGATCAATTAATGATACTTCCTCTGAACCAAGTGCAAGTGAAGGGTGCGGTTCAAGCTCACTTGTTATGCCAAGATTTTTTGCAAGTTCTATTATTTTTTCACGACCTGTTAATTCCTGTATTTGTACTGCTACTGTATTTAACGAATCTACAAAAGCACTTCTTAGACTTCTTCTACCGCGATATCTATTGTCGTAATTTCTTGGCACCCAATTCCCAATTCTGAATTGATGGTCTGAAAATACACTATCTGTACTATATCCATTATCAAAGGCCGAAGCATATACAAGTGGTTTAAATGATGAGCCGGGTTGTCTTTGCGCAAGTGTTGCCCGGTTAAATTGGCTATGGAGGTATGATAACCCTCCGACCATTGAAATGATTGCACCATCATGATCAAGAGAAACTAAAGATGCTTGGGTAACATTTTTTTGTGAATCTACCTTTTGAATTTTTTGGATAACTTTGTTATGCGCTAGCCCCTGTAAATTTTCATCCAACGTTGTATGTACATGAAAATTTACATTTTTATATATGTCGGGGAAATTATCTGCAATTTTTTGAAATTGGCTGTGAGTATAATCGACAAAATATCCATAAAAATTATAATAATCAGTATTTGACTTTTTCTTTACTGGTAAAATTTTAAGTGTTTCATTTTTTGCATTTGTTGCTTGTTCATCAGAGATATAGTGATTTCGGTACAAAGAGTTAATAATATGATTCATTCTTGGCACTGCTTTGTTTATATCCTTGGAATAAACAGAAGGTGATTTTGGTAATGATGCAAGGAATGCAATTTGTTTTATGCTTAAATCATTAACTGGTTTTCCAAAATATTCATTGGATGCCTGTTTTATTCCGTGTACGCCACGACCAAAATATATGTTGTTTAAATAATCAACTATTATTTCGTTTTTAGTGTGATGTCCATCATACCAAAGACTAAGTTGGACTTCCTTAAGTTTTCGTGTGACTGTTTTATCATGTGATAAATATAGATTTCTTACTAATTGTTGGGTAATGGTTGATGCACCACCGACAATTTCACCTTTTGTATAATTCGTATATGCTGCTCTTATTATCGCAATTGGGTTTATCCCTTGATGTAAATAAAATGCTTTGTCCTCGACCAATATAATAGAAGCAATTAGTAAAGGTGAAATTTCCTCTATTTGTATTTTATCAATTGCTTTACTACCACGTACACCGATTATACTTCCATTTTTTCCATAATAGGTAGCTTGATAACCATTTTTTGTATGGTTTGTGTCGGCGGGCGGGTAAAGCAAATTACCAGTCAATATATAGGTAAGAAAAACTAATACATTAAAAAGAATTGAGAAGACAAGAATAAAAAAACCATTTCCACTTTTATTTTTTCTCACGCCTCGTGGTGGTTTGGTTTTTTTAGTAGACGAAGAATTTTTTTCTAATTTTTCTTGATGTTTTCTTGCAAGATTTTTTTCATCATATTTTTGTTCTTGTTCTTGTTGTCGATTTTTATTTAACTCTCTTATCAAGTCAATTTCTTCTACACTGTTTCGATCATCGTTTGAATTTTGATTTACCGAAACATCAGACAGGGATGATTGTGGTTGATTTTTATCAACGTCCTTTATTTCCTTATTTTTTTTGTCCTTCGGTTCATTTTCTTTCACAGAGGCATTTAACAATAATTTCCCTACTAATTTATCAACAAATCAAAGTTTTATCCTCTTTCTTGGTTTTTATTTTATTATTAACAAATCAAACTTGTTTTAAGAGAGTAAATTGACGGAAAAACCAAGAAAAAATGCTATTTCACCGGATGTTTTACTTTTCATTAATATATCTCACAGAGCTGGGATTCCAAATTCTGAAATTTCAAAGATAATTAACATCCCCACCAGGTCGATAAATTATTATATTAAAAAAAATGACTTTAAAAAAAATAATGAAACCGACCCCATATTATGGGTTCAATCGATAGCAAAACTTGTTGATAGAGAAATATTATTTTTACTAAAAAATGATTTTTTGACAGCAGAAAAATCATTCAAAGATTCAGAACAAGTATCAAAAAATATTTCACTCTTACTTAAAATAGTTACCCAAGTTCAGGAATTTAACATGAAGTTACAAGAGATAAATGATAAGAAATCACAATCAATTCAGGCAAAAAATACAAGAAATCAGGATAAAAGCGCAGAAGAATTATCACAATTGTTCAAACAAAAACTCGTTGATCTCATCCTTGGATCAGTCGATAAATGAGCTAGTAAAGGGTCTTAATAAAAAACAGATTGAATATCTTTTAAATGATTGGTCAATTTGGGCCAATGAATTGCAATGGGCACCCAATAGTGATTGGGTAAGCTGGCTGATTTTGGGCGGCCGTGGGGCGGGTAAAACCCGTGCCGGAGCAGAATGGATAAGATCACAAATCGAAGGTGCCACGCCCCTTGGAAAAGGCAAGCGTGGATCAATTGCACTTGTCGGGCAAAGCTATTCAGATGTCCGTGAAGTGATGATAAATGGTATCTCAGGGCTATTGAATATTTGTCATAAGGATTTCAAACCAAATTATGTATCTTCACGGAGGTTATTGGAATGGCCAAATGGTGCAAAAGCATATTGCTTTTCAAGTGAAGACCCCGAAGGAATAAGGGGAAGGCAATTTGATGCTGCTTGGTCCGACGAAATTTGTAAATGGGCTTATCCCGTTGAATGTTGGGATAATCTTCAACTTGCGCTCAGGCTCGGTGATTTCCCACAACAGGTAGTGACGACGACACCGAAAAATATCACATTGATAAAGGATATAAAGGGGAACAAAAATACGGTTACTACCGTCATCCCAACATCGGCGAATAAAAAGAATCTTTCCGCAAATTTTCTTGACCAAATTTTAGATAATTACAAGGGCACAAGACTTGAAAGACAAGAAATCTTTGGTGAATTAATATTTGAAAATGATGATGGATTATTTCTTGAAAAGACTTTTGATGAAAATCGAGTAAAAATAATTGATGATCTTGAACAAATTATTATCGCTGTTGACCCGCCAGTAACTTCAAACCCGAACTCTGATGCGTGTGGTATAATTATTGTTGGTCAAAAAAAACTTAATGATCAGCTTTCACATTATTTTATCCTAGAAGATGGATCGCTTGAAAATTCGAAACCGCTTATTTGGGCAAGAAGGGTCGTGAATTTATTTCATAAATATGAAGCAACTAATATTGTTATCGAAGTAAATCAGGGTGGTGAGCTTGTGACAACTTTGCTTGGACAGGTTGATCCCAATATACCCATTACTCCAATGAGGGCAAAGATAAACAAAGCTGCACGGGCAACGCCCATTGCCGCACTTTACGAACAGGGGCGTGTTCATCATCTAAATAACCATGCTGATCTTGAAAAAGAAATGGTGGAATTTGGTACAAATTCTAAATCACCTGACCGTATGGATGCCTTGGTTTGGGGTATTACATATCTTATGCAAAATAGAAAATCACCCAACATAAAGATTTTATAAAAACTTTATCCCCGTAAGGATTATTAGCCATATATTAAAATCAAGGAGTATCAATTATGTTGTTTAAATTTAAAAAGGCAGAAGAGAAAAAGAGTAATGATAATTTTCTTGGCTTCTCGGGTCTAACCGATATTTTAAATTTACAAAATAATACTACTCCTATGAGTTTTTCAAATGTCGTAAAAGAGGGTTATTTACAAAATCCGGTGGTGTTTCGTTGTATCGAGCTAATTGCAACTACGGCATCTTCGATAACATTTAATGTTTATGTAAATAACAAATTAATGGATGAGCATCCATTTTACGAATTATTGAAAACTCCGAATACAGATATTGATCATCAAGTGTTTTATCAATCCGTATATTCTCAACTTATGTTGTCAGGTAATGTTTATATAAAACCAGTGACAGTAAATGAAGAAGTTAAAGAGCTACATTTACTAAGACCTGATCGTGTAAAGATTAAATCAAATAATTACGGCGAAGTAGTTGGCTATGAATATAATATTGGTGAAAAGAAAGTTTTTTATCAAAAACAATATGAAAAAAAATATGACATTCTACATATTAAATCATATAATCCGCTTGATGATCATTATGGCGTACCAAAATTACAAGCAGCATTGCAGTCGCTTTTAGTTCATAATTATTCAACAATATGGAACAAGGCATTGCTTGAAAATGCTGCGAGACCTTCGGGGGCATTGGTGAATAATAATTCACAGCAACTTACGGATAATCAGTTTGAACGTTTAAAAGCACAATTATTTGAAACATTCCAAGGTGCAAAAAACGCAGGACGACCAATGCTACTTGATGGAGGTTTGGATTGGAAGCCAATGGCATTTAGCCCATCAGATATGGATTTTTTAAATACAAAAAATAACTCGGCACGTGAAATCGCATTATGTATTGGTGTGCCACCAATGTTGCTTGGTATACCGGGTGATAATAGTTACGCGAATTACAAAGAAGCAAATCAGGTATTTTGGAAACAAACAATTTATCCGATTGTCAAAAAAATCAGTAGCTGTTTGAACCAGTTTTTACAAATAAATGATCCGCAAGCAGAGCTTAGAATAAGTCATTCAAATATTGAAGAAATGTTTACTGATAAAACACGGATGAAAGAATTAATGTTAAACTCAACTTTCATCACAGACAATGAAAAAAGAGAAATCTTAGGGTTTCCACATATTACAAAAAGTGAATAATTTTATGAATGATTACGAAATAAAAGCCACAAATTTACAAGGTACCGCAACCATAGAAGGATATGCATGTAAATTCGGAAATGTCGATGCAAATGGTGACTTGATTGTTCCGGGGGCATTTAAACATTCTTTGCAAAGCAAAGCAAAAAGTGAAATTAAAATGCTTTACCAACATGAAGTAAATCAACCGATCGGTTATTGGACAGATATATATGAGGACCAAAGAGGACTTTATGTAAAGGGACAAATAACATTGGATGTAAAAAAAGGGGAGGACGCATACATATATATATCTAAAAATATTATTAATGGTCTTTCAATCGGATATAATGTTATCAAATCAATCCGTGTAGGTGATCATGTAAAAAGAAAGATAATCGAATGTGATTTGTGGGAAGTTTCAGTGGTTACATTTCCCATGGATAAAGAAGCAAAAATAACAGCCATAGGTAAGCCATTAATGGCAGGCATCACAGTATAATTAAGGAGTAGTAATGAGTAAGATATCACTAGATGATCAAAAAAAGAATTTTGTAAATTTACAAAAATGTTATGAAGAATATAAGGCGGTTAATGAAACGAATGAATCGAAAAATGATTATTTGGTAAATGACAAGCTTTCAAAATTGAATTCTTCGATTAATCAATATCAAGATATTATCGAAGAAAAAATAAAGTTTCATCAGCGACCAAATGTTGAAATTGCAAAATCAGAAAAAATAAATAATGCGTATTTTTCTAATTTCATAAGATATGGAGAAGGAAATCTTTCTGAGTTCGAAAAGAAATCTCTGAGTTCTGAAACCGGTGTCGATGGTGGCTTTCTTGCCCCAAGCGAAACAGAGGCCACAATTTTATCGGCCGTGAAGTCGGTCTCGCCAATGCGACAAATTGCAACGGTTCAACAAATTTCGACAGGTACTTATCAAAAACCCGTTAGCTCGGCAGGAACAAGTGCAGGTTGGGTAGAAGAGACAATAGAACGCACACAGACAACTGCGTCACAAATAAGTGCAAGGCAATTCCCAACTATGGAATTATTTGCAATGCCCGCTGCGACCCAGACATTGCTTGATGATAGTATTGTCGATATTGAACAATGGCTTGCGGGCGAAGTTCAACATGAATTTGCGAGTAAAGAAGGCGAAGCTTTTGTATCGGGTAATGGTACAAATGCACCAAAAGGTTTCCTTAGCTACGTGAATAAAGCTGAAGGCACACAAGGTACGGATGAGCTTGGTTTTTTGAAAACTAAAAGTGATGGAGCACTTGGTGATGCCCCACTTGATACTTTACTTGATCTTGTTTATGCACCAGGGCAGGTTTATCGTTCAAATGGTAGATTTGTAATGAATAGGAATACTCTTTCCACACTCAGAAAAATTCGTGATGGTGAAGGAAATTACGTATGGCAACCTTCTACGCAATTTGGCCAGCCATCAACATTATTGGGATATCCAGTAACCGAATTAGAAGATATGCCAGATGTTGCGTCCAATAGTTTTCCAATTGCATTTGGTGATTTTCAACGTGGCTACCTTATCGTTGATAGAACAGGCGTAAGGTTACTAAGAGATCCGTATACCGCAAAACCATATGTACTTTTCTATGTTACAAAACGTGTTGGTGGCGGTGTATTAGATTTTAAAGCGATAAAATTACTTAAAGCTAGTGCCTAGTTTAAAATAAGAGAAAATTATGTTTTTAATGGAATTATCTGCGTCAAGTGCAGAACCAATAAGCTTGCCCGAAGTTAAAAATTATCTACGTGTAGATCATGATCGTGACGACCATGTAATATTACAAATGTTGAAAACTGCGAGGCAGTCCATTGAAAAACAAACAAAAACTATCGTTGCAAATAGAAGCTTTAGATTGATATTGGATAAGCAGTTGGAACAATATATATATTTTCCAATTGCACCAATTCTTTCGGTAACTGAAATAAGTTACTTTTCAAAACATTTAAAATGGAGTTCGGTTGATAATGCATCTTTTTCTTTCATAGCCGGCGAGCCAAGTTTTATTGAAGTTATAAATAGCTTTCCAACACCGGATATTGACAAAAACGGTATACGGATTGATTTTGTAGCTGGAGAAAATGATTTGCTTGAAAAAATGCCAAAAATATATTTTGCAATATTACAGCTGGTTTCTTTTTATTATACAATCAAGGACAAATATTTATCTGAGCCTTCGATAAAAATTCCAAATGAAATTATGCAGCTATTGCATGAATATAAAGAAATGAGGCTGTGATGGAATATTTAAATGACGAAATACATATTTATTCAATCACATATGACAAGGACGAAATTGGCGGACATAAATACTTACAAACATTAAAACAAATATGTTGGGCAAGAGTTATTGATTTCAATAATAGAATTTTCGAAAGTAATAATTATCCAAGAACTTCAAACAGTCTAAGGGCAAAGATAAGAACAGAAATCGACATAGATGTTGGTGATCTTGTTTATTATAAAAATACTTATCATGAAATACAAGAAGTAATTTTTGATGAAAAGAAACCTCAATATAAAACAGTAAGTGGTGTAAAATTTAATCATGACACAACATAATATCGAATTGCAACAGGCATTATTTACACATTTAAATAATTATAATCAGTTGTCTGCATATCTTGGTGATCCACCAAGAATATATGACGCAATACCAATTGATTCAGAACTGCCTTTGGTTACCATTGGTGAAGCAAGAGTTTCAAATATAAAAGGAACTGAAAATGCGTTCGAGCATGAGATAATGATTAATGTTTTTTCAAAATATGCGGGCTTCAAAGAAGTAAAGTCGATCATAAATTTGCTCTATAAAATTTTAATAGAAGATAAAATCAATACAATAGGCTTTTCAATCGTAAATATAAAATCATTATTTAGCGATGTACTAAGATTATCAGAAAATGATCTCATGCAGGGTGTAATAAAATTAAGAATTGTTACAGAGGGAGATATCTAAGATGGCAATCCAAAGAGGTAAAGATGTTCTTATCCAAATTAAAAATGAAGATACATCACAATTCTTGATTATGGCAGGGATGCGTGTAAATAGTTTTTCGCTTAATAATCAAATTGTTGATG
Organism: Armandia brevis; assembly: GCA_035585475.1. Classification (NCBI taxonomy): domain Eukaryota; kingdom Metazoa; phylum Annelida; class Polychaeta; family Opheliidae; genus Armandia; species Armandia brevis. Next base: position 15,218 of record JAXGGS010770310.1, read on the forward strand.
TCACAAATTCTTCTTCACCAAATTATTGGCGTGAATTAATTGCCGATGTTGGTCTACGCTCTATGTCACTAAGTGGATCGGGTGTATTTAGTGATGATGCTTCACAAAAATATTTAATAGAGCAATTTATAAATCAAAAAATTATTTCTGCTAAGTTAGTGATACCAAATTTATATGAAATTACGGGACAGTTTTTGATTTCTAATCTTGATTATATTGGTGATTATGACAAGGAGGCATCAATGTCATTGGCACTTGAATCCGCCTCTGAATTAGTTTTTACACCGAGTATATGATGGCAATAATTAAATTACATGATAAAAAATACGAAGCAATTCTTTCGCTCGCATGTCTAAGGGCAATTGAGAAAGAATATAACCTTAATAACTTTTTTGAGCTTTCTGATAAATTAATAAAATTTTCAAGTGATGATTTTATCAAATTACTATTGTTAATATTTAAAAACAACAATCTTGCAATCGATGAACAAGAGATTATCACATCAAATTTGTCGATAATTGACATATTTAATTTTATCAAAGAATTGTTTCTGATAGAAGATTTATGAAAAATATTACTCCCTGGGCGGAATGGTTTAAATTTGCAATTTTAAAAATCGGTCTTTCGCCAAAAAACTTTTGGGCTTTGTCATTACAGGAATGGTCAATTTTAATTGATATGAATAAAAGTAATCGACTTGATAAACAAGCCTTTGAAAAATTAATTACTGAATATAAGAATATAAATGCCAATAAGAAATGAAAAACAAAATATAAAAGAAATCTTTGAAACGGTGGAATCGTCAGGGAAAGATATCGAAAATATTTTCAATGATATTTCTGATACAATTTCGAATAACTTCGACAAGGCTGCAAAGTCAGGTGAATTGTCATTTAAAAAGCTTTCACAAAAAATTAAAAAAGATTTCCAAGAATTATTTATCGAAAAGGCCGTTAAAAAACCAGTTGAAGGGTTTCTTTCAAATTTGTTTAATGTCTCTCAAAAAGGTGGGAGAGCAGGGGGCGGTTTTGTTGCATCTTCACAACCTTATCTTGTGGGTGAAAATGGTCCTGAATTATTTTCTCCATCTTCAAGCGGGCATATAACACCCCAGAATTCAGGGTCAGCAATAAATATAAATCTAAATTTACATGGGGTAACTGATTTTCAAAGTTTCAATCAATCAAAGGCCCAAATTGCAAATATAATGCAACAAGCAATTTCAAAAGGAAATAGGAATAATTAAGCATGACTGGTTTTCACGATATAATTTTCCCATTATCAATTGCTCTTGATGCCCAATATGATTACAGTTTTAATACTATAATCACCGAACTTGCTTCGGGTAAGGAGCAAAGACAACAAAAATGGTCAAGTTCAAAACGAAGATATAATATCGGTACAGGAATAAAGCGACAAGAAGATATCGCAAGAATAGTCGACTTTTTCCATGCACGCAATGGCCCTTTGAATGGGTTTTTATGGTATGATAGATTATTTAATTCTACATCACAAAATGATAATATATCGAGTACTGATCAATATATTGCTATGGGTAATGGGACACAAAAAGAATATCAGCTTTTTGTAACAAATAATATAGATGGTCATGTTGTATATAAAAAAGTGCTAAAGCCTGTATATGGATCTTTGCGTGTTTCATTTAACAATTCGGAAATTGCAAAAAACAAATATTCGTTAAGTGATGATGGTAAATTAATATTCAATTCTGCACCTGGCAATAATGTAAATATTAGTTGTGGTTTTAATTACCACATACCTGTTCGGTTCGAAACGGACACATTATCAATAAACTTTTCACATTTCCAGGCGGGGCATTCCCCCTCTATTCCGTTAATTGAGTTATTGTAATGCGGATATTAACGAATGAATTATCACAATTGCTTGCCGGTTCAATCAGCACCATCGCATATTGTTTTAAAATAACTACAAAAAATGGAAAAGCTGTTCATTACACTGATCATGATAATGAAATCATAATTGCAAATGATGTCTATGAGCCAACTGTTTCACCAATAATGAGTACAAGAGAGCAAAGCGCTGATTTATCGGTTGATAATTTTACGCTTTCATCCGCAATAACAATTGATTTTATTGACGAGCAATTAATAAGGTCGGGTCAACTTGATGGTGCGAATTTATATATCTATCTTGTTGATTGGAATAATCCCGTCAATCATCTTTTGATCACAAAGGGAAATATTGGTGAAATAACCCGTTCGCAAAACCATTATGAAGTTGAGTTTCGTGGGCTTAGTTCTGCTCTTGATAAAAAAATAGGAAGAATTTATTCAAGATTTTGTGACGCAAATCTTGGGGATGATCGCTGTAAAATAAATTCCAATAATAGTAAATACTCTACTATTGGAACGGTTAAATCAATTGATAGTAAAAATATTTTAAAAGTTGAATTAGAAAAAGATTTTACTTCGGGCTATTTCGAAAGTGGCTTGCTTTATTGGCAAGATAAAAATGTCTCAGTCTACGGACAAGTAATAAAACGATTTGCGACAAAAGGTAGCTATTACAATATTGAATTACTTGATATTATAAATAATCCAATCTCAATTGGTGAAGAGTTCCGTATTATCACTGGCTGTAATAAATCATCATCTGAATGTTCTAAGAAATTTGATAATATTGAAAATTTCCGTGGTTTTCCATTAATGCCCAATGATGATTTTATAACAAGGTTTCCCAATAATAATGACAGAAATGATGGTGGTAGCTTATTAAAATAGATGGGTATAATAAAGATAATTTAGAAAAAGTAGTAAAGGTAGCACAAAGTTGGATCGGGACACCATATCACCATCAAATGAGTAAAAAGCAAAAAGCTACTGACTGCCTTGGTCTTGTTACCGGAGTGTATGAAGAGGTAATGAATAAAAAAAAACCATTTATTCCCTTTTATACAAATAGTTGGAGGTCAAATGACAATCAATTAAAAATCGAGTTTGATAAATATCTTTGTCCTATAAATAAATCAATCATGGCTGGCAGTATTGCATTATTTTCTATATTCCCAAACAAACCACCACGACATTGTGGGATATTTATTGACGATAAACATTTTATTCATGCATATTATGGTCACAAGGTGTGCATTACTTATTTTTGTAAAAGATGGCATAATAATCATTATGCATCATATATAATTCCAAATTGTAAAGAGTAACATATGGCACAATTAATAATCCAGGGTGCAACAAGTGCATTTTCTGCGGTCGCATCATCAATCCCATCTTTTGTTAAAAGTGCTGCCATTAGCGCAGGTACTAATTTTGCAGCAAGTGCGGCGACAAATCTTTTGTTTGGAGGTAAAAAACAATTAGCGCATGGGCCTTCTATTGAAAATATAAATATACAAAATTCTGCTGAGGGAAATAGTATATTACAAGTCTATGGTAAATATAGAATTACTGGGCAAATTATTTGGGCTTCAAAATTTACAGAAAAAGAATCAACTGTATCAAGTGGAAAGAACCAAGCCAAAGGAATTTCGAAATCATATTTTTGTTCCTTTGCTATTGGCCTTTGCGAAGGCGAAGCAGATAACATTATTAAATGTTGGATTGATGGTGTTGTTACCTCGCTTCAATCATATAATTACCGTTTCTATTCGGGTACAGAAGATCAACAGGCTGATCAAACAATTGAGAATATCGAAGGTTCTGATAATACACCTGCTTTCAGGGGGCTTAGCTATATTGTATTTGAAAATTTTCCACTTTCTGAATTCGGTGAGCGGATTCCAAACTTTTCTTTTGAAATTGTAAAGCCAATAAAATCGAAAAACGAAAATAACAAAATAAAAGCCGTAGCACTTTTACCTGGTTCGGGTGAGTTTGCACTTGCTTCTGATATATGTACAAAAAAATTAAGCGAAGCAAGTTACGTAGTTGAAAATGCACATTCTGGAAACGAAATAAGTAATTTAGAAGCGTCACTTGATCAATTAGTTTCAACAAACAAAAATTGTGCTCATGTTGCATTGATCGTTTCATGGTTTGGGTCATCATCAAATGCAGGCAGTTGCAAAGTTACACCATGTGTTGAAAATTCCGTGAAATTCACAGAACCATTTGACTGGTCAGTTGGTGATATCATTCGTGATGATGCAAAGTTAGTTAGTCAAATAGAAAATGAGATTGATGGCGAAATTGTTTTGTTCCCTGCTTATGGCGGGACCCCTTCTGATTTATCGGTAAAGCAAGCAATAAGGGCAATAAAGAAAAGAGGATTAAAAATTCTTTTCTATCCATTTTTGTTGATGGATACGGATGATTTTGGATGGAGAGGGCATATCCAACCCAGTTCAAATGTTACATCATCAATTAATAAATTTTTTGGTGACAGTACAAATGATGACTTTTCATACGATAGTGGAAATATAATTTATAACGGAACTTCACGAAATAGTTGGTCTCATATGATTTTGCATTATGCAAATCTATGTAAAATTGTGGGTGGAGTTGATGCATTTTTAATTGGATCTGAATTTCGTGGGCTTACTTCGGCCATTGATAATGGAAGCTTTCCAGCCGTGGATAATTTAATCAACTTAGCTGCGGAAACACGATCAATATTGGGGTCGGGTACAAAGATTTCATATGCCGCAGATTGGAGTGAATATAGAAATGTTGTCTCTGGAAATAATGTATATTTTAATATGGATCCTCTTTGGGCAGATGAAAATATAGATTTCATTGGAATTGACAATTATTTACCCCTTTCTGATTGGAGAGATGGTAATAGTCATATTGATAAGGAAAATGCATTTAGTATATATCATAATGAATATTTAAAAGGACAGATTTCATCTGGTGAATATTTTGATTATTATTATAAATCTACTTCTGATCGAAATAACCAAATTCGTACTGAAATTACCGATGGTGATTATAATGAAGCATGGATTTATAAAGCGAAAGATTTTCACTCATTTTGGTCAAAACGACATTATAATCGTGTCAATGGTATAAGGTCCAATGTTCCGACAGCATGGGAAACAAAGTCAAAACCAATTTGGTTTACTGAACTTGGGTGTGCGGCAATTGATAAAGGATCAAACCAACCTAATGTTTTTATTGACAGTAAATCACATCTTTCAGCTGTTCCGTATTTTTCAAATGGGCAAAGAGATGACAAGATACAACAATCATTTATAAATGCCCATCTGGAATATTGGGAAAATAATAATAACAACCCGCAATCAAATAGATATTCTGGAAATATGGTTGATACGGATAATATATATATTTATGCATGGGATCTAAGGCCTTATCCATATTTCCCTTCTTATGACAATATATGGAGTGATGCCGTAAATTGGTATCGTGGTCATTGGATTACGGGACGATCATCTTCAAGTGGGCTTGGTGATTTAATCGCAGAGATCTGTGATAAATCTGGTTTTTATGAAATGGATGTTAGCCGGGTAAAAGAAAATATAAGTGGCTATTTAATTGATAGACCACTAAGTGTTCGTGCGATCCTTGAACCTTTGGCGAATCTTTACCAGCTTGATTATTTACAATCGGGAAATTATTTAAAAGTTATCCCATCGGATAATAAAGAAGTTACATCAATTCCGAGTGATGATTTTATTTATGAGGAAGACGCATTATATAATATTGATCAATCCCAAATATCTGAATTCCCCTCTGGCATTGCAATGGCACATATAGATGAAGCAAAAGATTATAGTGTTTGTGTGTCACAATATGTCTCTCCGATTAATGATAAAGGTGTTGAATATCTTTCCTTTCCAATTGTATTAACACCTGAAGAAGCATTAATACGTACAAGGTCAATATTCACTCAATCATTTCTTTCAAATGAAAATATTGAATTTTCAGTATCTATGAAATATCTTGCCTTGGAACCGGCTGATATTATTCGATTGAAGATTAATAACACTGAAGTAGATTATAAAATCGACAATATCAAAGATGATAATTACCGAAAGATAAAAGCACACAAGGTCTCATCCGTGGGATATGATTTACAATATAATTCTAATATTAATTTACTTTCGCGCCCTACACAGATTACTATATTTAACAAACCAAAATTTTATGCACTTGATCTGCCGGGTGTTGAAAATGTAGTATCTATTGCGACTTTTACACTTCCTTGGCCGGGCAATATAAATATTGGACAGGAAATTGATAGTTTAAATTGGCAAGCTGTCTCAGTTAAAAATAATATAAATATAGTTGGCAAAATTTTATCAGAAATTACACCAGCCAAAGCGGGAGTAATCGATTACCATAATAAAATAAAAGTAAATATTTATTCGGGTGAATTGTCATCCTTGCCTGATTTATTGTTTTATGAATTCGGTAATTTATGTGCCGTAAATACGGGTGCTGATGAATGGGAAATCTTGCAATTTAAAAAAGTAGAAATTGCAGATGATGGTAATTATTTATTATCCCATTTAATTCGTGGCCAATATGGCACTGAAAAATATATGAGAAAAGGGACGCCCATAAATTCTGATTTTATTTTGCTAAATAATGATATTGGAACAATTCCTTTTACTAAAAACTATATTGGTTCAGATATAAAACTTTCGGCGACGCTTGCGACAAAAGAGTATGATGAAGGTGATATAGTCACTTTAAAATATAAGGCTAATTCGTTGGTTCCTTTATCACCCGTTCATCTCCGCTTAATGAAGAATGATCTTAACTTTACAATAAATTGGACAAGAAGAGACAGAAAAAACGCTGATGATTGGACAGCAGGTGAAATTGAAATGTCGGAATCCTATGAACGATATAAAATTGAAATCCGCAAAGATGGTGTTCTTAAAACAAGTGAAATAATTGACACAAATAGCTATATCTCAAATTATGATCAAATTCCTAAAAATTCGGGAGCATATAACATCGCAATATCGCAATTTTCTTCGGTTACCGGATATGGCCATGCGTTAAATGAAACGATCTATATTTAATTTTTCGTGCAATAGTTTTATATAATTTGCTTGGCATAAATGTTTAATTGCTTTAAATAAATGATATGCCTTATCATTTCCAAGCAGTATCTTTTTGTATTATTATTCTTGTCATTTTGATAATAATATTTCCTAATATAAAACATATATCCTTTGCCCTTTTTAACAATGATAATGATGCAAGGTTAAAGTCAAAGGCAAAATCGACTTTGACGGATGGAAAAGGAAAAAGGAATCTTTCTTCTAAAATATTATTGCGTAAATTATTGCTGATTTTTTTGATTGTTTTTATTCCGGTAAGTTCAATTGTTTTATATTCCCTGATGGGCAAGCCAAGTAATATAAATTACATTTTCCAGCAGAGGGTAAAACAACATAATCTTTCAAATGATAATAATGCGGCCTTGCTTTTGGCAATTGATCAAGTACGTCAGTTGAAAAAACAACTCAGTGCAGGGAATAAATTTACTGATGATCAAAATAATTTCAATGACGCTCAGGGCAATATTACGCCTGAAACTAAGACGTCTGATCCAAGCCAGCTTGGTACAAGTCCGCATGAATCAAATTCATCATCTATAAAAGACAGATTAAAAGAGAGTGAAAAAGTGGCGAAAGCTTTTGGAAAGTTGGGTGGGCTATATTTAATTTATGACATGCCTAATCTTGCGATTGATGCGTTTTTTTCAGCCCAAGATATTGATGAAGAAAACCTTTCATATAAAAAGGGTGTGATATTTGCCCTGATTGCAAAGGATACAATTCGTGATTTTATTTTGGCATATGATCTTTGCCTTGAATTAATTAAGCAACATCCAAAAACACCAAGCCTACATGAACTTGCCGCCAATATTGCCGTTCAAAAAAATGATAGCGCAAATGCAATTTTTCATTATAAAACATCAATTGAGATCGTAAATGATCCAGATAATAACAATTTAAGTAAAGTACAAAAAGACAATATAGTTCGAATATTACAAAATAAAATTACATTGATTGAAAAAGATATAAAGCAATGAAAGTAAATTTTCTTAAAAAATCAGGTCTTCGATTATTACAGATTTCTGCCATAGGTGTCCTGTTAGTTTTCGCATTTATCTTGATAATTTTGGTGCTACGAAATAACACATTATATTTCTATACTCCTTCAATGTTAAAGACGACCGAGATTGGCAAAAAAATAAGAGTAGGTGGCTTTGTCAAACAAAGTGAAAGCAATGGCATTGTAACTGATTTTGTTCTTTCTGATTGTGTCGCTGAGATTAATGTAAGATATAAGGGAATATTGCCCGAACTATTTACCATTGATGGTGATGCCGTGGTCGAAGCAATTTATGAAAATGAAAATCAATTAATAGCCAGTAAAGTTTTGGCAAAACATGACGAAAATTATACTCCGCCTGAACTTGCCAAAGCATTAAAAAAGCAGCCTTGTCGTTTCCCTCAATTACAAAAATAAAATATGTTCGCAGAATTCGGTCAATTATTTTTATCAATTTCAATTATACTTTTAATATATTTTATTGCTATAGAATTATATTTCAAGTTCTCTGCTAATCTTTTGGAAAAAAGGGTGGTTTTTTACCAAAGAATAATGGGTGCACTTTGCCTGTTATTATTTTCATCTGTTATAATGTTGATATTAAGTTTTGTGCTGGATGATTATTCCGTATTGCTGGTATCAAAGCATTCGCAAATATTTTTACCAATATATTATAAAATCTCTGCAAGTTTCGGCCAGCATGAAGGATCGATGCTTTTATTTATATTTTTCTTATCATTCTCTTCGATATTGATGATAAATTTAAATTCGTTTAAAGAATATTTAGAGAGCATCAAACAACAGAAAAATATTATTTTTCTGATTATGTTTATTTTATTACTTTCTTTCATTTTGTATTTGTTCTTTTCTTCATCACCATTCACAAGGATTTTTCCTGCCCCTCCGATGGGAAATGGATTTAATCCAATATTACAGGATCTGATGTTAATCATTCATCCACCTTTATTATATCTGGGATATGTGATGCAATTTCCGGTCTTTTTGATCAGCATGCAATCCATTTATTCCGGTGATTGGGATAAAGGATATAGGCCAATAATATTCTTTTCTAAATTGAGTATGATTTTCCTTACCACAGGAATATTACTTGGTTCATTTTGGGCGTTTTATGAATTAGGATGGGGTGGCTTTTGGGCCTGGGATCCGGTTGAAAATGCATCGATCCTTCCATGGTTATTTGCATTGGGGCAATTGCATTTTAGCAAAAAGTTTATATCAAAAGATAATAATAATTTCTTTGCAATTTTACGTTCCTTAATATTCACAGGCGGTTTTACATCGGCAATTTTTGCACTACTACTTGTACGCTCATCATTGATTAGTTCTGTTCACAGCTTTGCACTTTCGCCATTACGTGGTGTATTCTTATTGTTGATTTTCGCATTGATTTTAATAATGATCATTCTTGTAAATTATTATAAGCCGAAAACTATATCGGCAAAGAACAAGCCATTTATAAATTATCTTTCTATCATACAAATTGTGGCAATAATATTTTCAATAATTTCTGCACTGATTATATTTCTTGGTTTAGTTTATCCAATGATATTCACAGGTGCGATCGTAAATATGTCATATTATAATCAGATATTCTTGTTACTTACGAGCTTGTTCTTTTTGCCTATTTTATTTATTTATGTAAAAGCAAAATATAGGAACCGAAGCGGTATTTTAAAAAAACTATCATTCTATATTATTTCAATGATATTACTGTTAGCCTTTAGTTATTTTGTTTTCTCTATTCCTTTTGCAATTGCATTTTTATATTCATTGGCATTTTTATTGGCTCTGGTAACTTTCATTGATCTTTTAAAATCATTCAACACAACGAAAACCAAAAAAGAAAAAAATATCTTAAAGACGGTCATCTTTAACTTATATATTAAACGATCATCTATTGCTCATTTTGGTTTGGCTATTTTCTTAATTGGCGTTGTCTTGGCAGGGGGCACAAAATCTGAATATGTTAAAGCTGTAAAATTTAATGAGCCCTTTATTTTTGACGGGTTTACAATCAATTTAAAAAACCAATATAAGGTACGTGAACAAAATCATCTTTCTTATATTGTTGATCTTGATGTGTCCTACAAGGATAAGAACTGGATTATGCGTCCGTCAAAGAACTATTATCCAATAAGTGATATGTATACGGTTGAAACATCATTTCATTTTATACTGGATAGTTTTGGTAAGTTTGGTGTCCTTTATTTTAACTATGGGAATGTCACTGATGATGCCGTAATATTACAGATGATATTCTTTCCTTTTTTACCCTTTATATATTTAGGGCCGCTATTTTTGATTATTTCAATTTTACTTGGTTTGTTTTACGAAAAGAAATATAAAATATAAATGAAACAGATTGGAAATTTCAAATTATTTATATTATGTCTTTTTGTGTTTTCCACGAGTTCTGTATTTGCGAGCCAAGACAAAGAAGAAAGCAGTTCACCGCAACCAGAAATCTCTCTTTACGATCTTTCGATGGATAAACAAAAGAAAGTAATTGATATCGCGTCTGAAATACATTGTCCCGTGTGCGATGGGGAAACAGTCTACACATCGAATGCAGCCGTGGCATTAGAGATGAAGCAATTTATTATAAATGAAGTAAGTGATGATAAAAGTTCAGAAGAAATCATCGATAAATTAATTGATGTTTACGGCGATAATATTATTTTCAACAAAAATTTTTCTGCCATTTTTATTTTATATCTAATTCCCTTTATGGTAATCATCATAGTCTTGTTAAAGTTCAGGAGTGCTTTAATCGCAAGAAAATGATTTTTGTCTTAAATTCAAGTAATTTAGTCGTAAAAATATAGCATTCTGTAGAATTTATCTCTATATAAATTATTATTATTCAACTGTAAGGATCTAACTATTATGAAAAGTCTATCAAACCTGATGAAAAAAGAAAAACATAGTCTAATTTTGTTATTTGCAATATTGGCTGCATTTTCTGTTTTTACCCTAAATACAACTGTTGCACAGGATCCTCCAAAACTCTTGGATATGAGCCAAGGCAAATCTTCTAGTTTTTCTTTTGCCGATGTAGTTGAAAAAGTAAGACCTTCAGTAGTCAGCGTATATACCGATAAAAAAGTAGTTGTTGAAAATAATTCGGGAATTCCGGACGAGTTTTATAAATTCTTTGAAGGGCTTCCAGAAGGACAAAATCCTTTAAGACGTAATGGCGGGGAAGAAGAAGAAACAAGAAGTGTTAAAACCCAAGGGTCAGGATTTATTATCGATGAAAGAGGTTACATTGTAACAAATAATCATGTTATCGAAGATGCCGAAAAAGTTGAAATTAGAGATAATGATGGAAATGTTTTCGAGGCAAAAGTTATTGGTACAGATCCGTCTTCTGACCTTGCAGTATTAGAAGTAAAATTTGATAAAAAACCCCCCGCCGTTAAACTTGCAAAAAGTAATGACATAAGAGTAGGCGATTGGGTTGTTGCAATTGGTAATCCATTTGGTCTTGGTGGTACGGTTACTGCCGGTATTATTTCTGCGATTGGTCGTGATACACAATTTGGCGGTACTTTGGCAAACGACTATATCCAAATTGATGCGTCAATTAACCGTGGTAATTCAGGTGGTCCAACGTTTGATCTGCATGGAAATGTGGTTGGGGTTAACACTGCGATTTATTCACCAACAGGGGCAAGTGCCGGTATTGGTTTTGCAATTTCAGCGGAGACTACAAAAAGAATAGTTGATGAACTTATTGAACATGGAGAAGTTGTAAGAGGATGGCTTGGTGTTTCAATACAAAATGTTACGGATGAAATAGCAAGTGCCCTTTTACTCGAGAATACTGATGGTGCAATTATTGGTGATGTTATTGATGGTACGCCAGCAAAAAAATACGGATTAATTACCGGTGATATTGTAAAAGAAGTTAATGGTAAAAATGTTACCAGTAGAACAAGTTTGACTTCAATGATTGAAAAAATTGCACCTGACACTTTTGTAAATATAAAAGTTCTAAGAGCAGATAACAAAGGAAAATTAAAGCCAAAGACAGTGAAGGTTAAGTTGGGAAAAAGATCAGTTAACTCAGGTCAAGTTGATGATGAAGAAAATGATGATGATGATAAAAAACAAAAGAATAATGAAGGCGAAATAGAACAGATTGGTCTGAAAATTCTTAAGCTTGAAGATGAGGTAAAAGAGCAATTCAAACTTCCTGAAAATCAAAATGGAGTTATTGTTTCTGTTGTAAAACAGGGTTCGTCATCTGAAAAAGGCGGGCTTAGAAGAGGTGATATTCTTTTATCGATTGATGGCGCAAAGATTAAGAATGTCGACGATTTTGTAAAAGGTCTGGATAAAGCGATAAAAGACGATAAAGAGGCCATACTTGTTCATATTATTTCACGTGGACAAAAAGGTTTTAGAGCAATTTCTTTGAAGTCAAAAAAATAGATTGAGAATATTATTTAAATAAAATATTTTGCATCCTCCAATGAGAATTGGGGGATGTTTTTTTGGAGGTTTCTTTTTTGTAATATTCTAAGTAAATATTTGAAACAAATGTTAAAATCATTTATTAATGAAAATGTAAAAAAATCTATTGGGTATATTTATGAAAATATTAGTTATTGAAGATGACGCAAACACCGCCACAAAAATTTGTACATGTCTGAGAAAAGCAGGTCATAAGGTTGATCATGTTGATGATGGTATAAATGGCATGAAGGCAT
>JAXGGS010770421.1:0-47386 GCA_035585475.1 Armandia brevis
GGTTCCATTTTTATTTCTTTTTTCAGTTTTGCATACGTTCTTAGCTTTCCTTTCTCATTACCGTGCTCATCTTTTTTAATTAGCCTTTTGCTCCATTCTTCCCTCCACCTCTTTACTGTTTTTTGCGTTAGCATCTGTTCTTTGGCCTGGCTAGTTCTTTTTATATTATGTCTGTCTAGCATCATGTAGACCCCGTTTAGCCAGCACGAACCCCCTTCTTTTACCATTTTCTTTTGAGCTGCGAAGGCTTCCTGCATGAGGTCTGTAGTTTTCCCTTCCTCCATTCTTTTAAGATATCTTAAAGTAAACCGTGCCTGATCTATATACATTGGTTTAAGTCCTGTATCTCCGATAATAGCATCTATGGCTGTCCTTTTTGGTGCCATTAAGATTTTCCTGAGGAAATCAATTTGTATTCTTTCTGTAGTAAATATTTTGTCACTAATTGTCTCATGAATTTGTGTAAGATCTTTGTGTTCCAATTTCTTTTCGTGTATTATGGGAAACCATTGTTCGGCCCCATAATTAATTATAGGTTTGATCAGTTGACTGAAAAGCTTTAGTGCTAATTTAACTGGGCAATCTTTTATCGCCCTCGTTAGCCCATACATTGCCCTCCACGCCTTGTTTATCATTGATTCCATTCCCCTGATCACCCCATCCTTTGTAAATTTCATACCTAGGTACGTGAATTCACTTACGTTTTCTATTTCGGTCCCATTTATTTTGAATTTATCACTTTTCCTTGTCTTATTTGCGTTATAGCCTGCTATTAATATTTTGGATTTTTTCATATTTATCTTGAGTTTCCATTCTTCACAGTAGTTTTCTAATCTCTTTATTGCTTCTTTTAGTCCTTTCGCTGTTTTAGATAGTAAAATTATATCGTCTGCAAAATTTAATATACTGAATTTTCTTTTCCCCAGTGTGACTGGTTCACAAGAGTCGTCGAAGTATTTACTGATGTCGCTTATATAGAGGTTAAACAGCTTAGGACTTATTGGCTCGCCTTGTTTAATCCCCAGTGAGGTAAATATCTTTTCGCTTATTCGTCCTGAGTATTTTATTTGATAGTATATTGATTCATTCATTGATAGCATGACTTTTAAGAAAGCGCTACTCAGTCTCATTTTCGCCATTTTCCAAATCATGAGGTTTCTATTTATTGTGTCATATGCACGTGCTAGATCTATAAATGCTAGATATACACGCTCATTATTGTTGCTTGCCTGACTAATTACTGTCTGTACAACGAAGATATGATCACTTGTTCTCGATCCTTTTTTAAAGGCCGCTTGTAGATCCTTGTCAAGGCCATGTTTCGTCCCATACATTGCCCTCCACGCCTTGTTTATCATTGATTCCATTCCCCTGATCACCCCATCCTTTGTAAATTTCATACCTAGGTACGTGAATTCACTTACGTTTTCTATTTCGGTCCCATTTATTTTGAATTTATCACTTTTCCTTGTCTTATTTGCGTTATAGCCTGCTATTAATATTTTGGATTTTTTCATATTTATCTTGAGTTTCCATTCTTCACAGTAGTTTTCTAATCTCTTTATTGCTTCTTTTAGTCCTTTCGCTGTTTTAGATAGTAAAATTATATCGTCTGCAAAATTTAATATACTGAATTTTCTTTTCCCCAGTGTGACTGGTTCACAAGAGTCGTCGAAGTATTTACTGATGTCGCTTATATAGAGGTTAAACAGCTTAGGACTTATTGGCTCGCCTTGTTTAATCCCCAGTGAGGTAAATATCTTTTCGCTTATTCGTCCTGAGTATTTTATTTGATAGTATATTGATTCATTCATTGATAGCATGACTTTTAAGAAAGCGCTACTCAGTCTCATTTTCGCCATTTTCCAAATCATGAGGTTTCTATTTATTGTGTCATATGCACGTGCTAGATCTATAAATGCTAGATATACACGCTCATTATTGTTGCTTGCCTGACTAATTACTGTCTGTACAACGAAGATATGATCACTTGTTCTCGATCCTTTTTTAAAGGCCGCTTGTAGATCCTTGTCAAGGCCATGTTTCGTCATAAAATCATCCAATCTTACATTTAATATACCATTATATATCTTGCCAAAACTACTTGACATAGCAATTGCTCTATAATTTTCAGGCTCTCCTTTGTCACCCTTCTTGAACAGAGGACTAATCAAGCCCCCTCTCCAGCCTGTTGGATAAAATCCGGATTTAAGTAATTGGTTGAATAGATTCGTTATAAATGCGGCTGTATGTGGGAAGCAACCCTTCAGCATTTCATTACTGATACCGTCCAAAAAAGTTGCTTTTTTATTACCCGTTTTCTTTATTGCTTTTTCTACCTCACTGATTGTAATTTCTTTATCTAAGATTTGTGATGATCTTTTCTTTAATTTCTTTAATTCATTTTTTAATTCATCGTCTGACATATCTAATTCACCCTTGAATAATTCTTTAAAGTGCTCCACCCATCTTTTCATACTTATGTCTTCATCCTCAACCATTCTTTTTTCACTTCTTCTAATCTCACTTAGTAATTCCCAGTATTTGTCTTTCTGTCTTTCATCTATGTTCTCCATCTTTTTCATTATTTCCTTTTTGTATTCTTCTTTCAATAATTTCTTCAGTTTTTTAATCTTCTTTTTAATGCATAATATTTCTAGTACGCGGCATCTATCATATCTCCCCCTTCCTTCGCTATTTAATTGCCTTGCTTTCCTTTTTAGGTCAGCAAGTTCCTTGGTATACCATCTTTTCTGTTTCCGCCTCTGTTTTCTCTTTTTGTTTTTAGATTTTTTAGTTATAAACGATTTTACCGGTACTGTTTTAACTGCCGCTTCTATGACCAGTTCTGTAAATTTATTCGTCACTTCATCCATTACATTCGATTCCATTTCTTTTTTGTTATTCATTAATTTTACATTTAGATCTTCTATACTCCTTTGAAAGCTTTCTGTTTTAATATATTGTCTAAATTTATTCATCGCCGACTTATCCCAGCTAAATTTATTCATTTGTTGTTCTATGCATACTTCTTCATCTGCTTCTAATTTGGTTCTTGTTACATATTTCAGTGCAACTGTTATTTTGCTGTGGTCAGAGAGATCAGAATTCCATTCTTCAACTCTAAACCATTCGACCTGTTGCCTGGCTAGCGAGTTTCCGATGGCGTAATCAACTACACTCCTTCCTCCGTTCGCAAAGCAAGTGATTTCGCCACCCAGGTCACCCCAAGTTCGGCCGTTATAAATCGCAAGGTCAAGGTTATTGCATAAATTCAATAGTTTGCTTGCATGTATATTACCATCTTTGTCACTATTATTTCGTTTCTCCAGCTCCTGTGTATATGCAATTCTTTGTAATTGAGGTATATGTTCCTGACTGTGAATATTTTCGTTTTCTTGTTTAGATTGAGTACGTGCGTTATAATCGCCTAGAATTGTTATGGGCACATCTGGGGGCATACTTAGAACATCTAGTTCTATTTGTTTCCATGGACATATGTCTAATCTCTCATACATTGGGGACCCTTTAGGGGGCATGTATACAAATCCAATGTAGTGGTCTCTATCTAATTTGAAATATTCTGCGACAATTCTTACCCATAATATCTCAGAATGATTATATGGGATTACCTTGACGCCTTTCTTTATTTTTTGCTTAATATACAGGGCCATACCCCCGTTGTTTGATGCTCCTTTTGTAATTTCTTTCTTCCTTTCATTTCTTATACATGTATAATCTTTTAATTGGAGGTCATGCTGGTCTTTCGCATGTGTCTCAAGGAGGCAGAAAATGTCGTCCTTTTCTATTGACTCCAAAAATTCTTCGTCGTCTAGCTTCGTTTTCCCATCGTCTCCTAAGCCGTGTATGTTCCAGCATGATGCTCTGAGGAACATCTTCTGTGAACTGGCTGAAGGTGGCTGTGTTATTTTGTTATATACTCCGATTTCAAATTCCTACCTCTCATTTGAAGATTTCTTCTACTTTTTAACGTCTTTTTTGACCTTTTACTGTCCTTGTACGGTCTTAGGTGACCCCTTTAATATAATTTCAACTATACTATGTATTCTTATTACTGCATGTTCTGTATTTAGCATATTTCGTCTGCTTGCCGTATAGTTTTTAGCTCTTTTATCCGCATGTTTTATATTATTTTATTAATTCTATAGTTTCTAGGGCTATTTAACGATAGTCCCTTATTCTAATATCGTGCATTGCTATACTTGATTACCGTACAGCTCTAATTACTATAATTTCATGACATTTCTACATTCGAGGGCTATGTAGCGATAGACCCTTTTTAAATATCTAATAATACTGTACTTCATTACTGTACAGATCTGTTCATTATGTTATCATGGCGTTTATAGATTCACGGCCTACGTAGCGATAGGCTTTTTAAATAGTTGTTTAATACTTATTTCATTTTCACTCAGTCTTCTTACTTATTCAATAGAGGGCTATATAACGATAGACCCTATTTTCTATTGGCTTTACGAACTTGTATTTAATCCGATATTTATCTGTTGAGAAATATTCAAAATAAAACCCAAACGCAGACATTTTACAATTGAACTTTTAATAATGATTCTAACATCTTATGTATTCTTTTCAACAATAAAGGTAATTTTACCTAACAATCTTAATCCAGACTACCAGAACCTTAAATTAATCGTATTTTCTACCGATATCCATTTAACACTTTAACTTTCTTAGAGAGTTTTTAACCGTAACATTCTATTCGATATGTCTTTACATCTTTATTTTCCTTCTTTCGTTTAATACCGTCCTTTGAAGAATTTTCTGATTGGCCTGTTTCTACGCTGTATCAGCGCGTCCAGATTCTCTTTCACAACTCTGTGAATCATATTCTCCAGAATTACGTAGCCTTCAGCGTTGATTCTAATTCCATCTGACATGACGTAGTCACTCTTGACGCTTATGTTCTCTAGCAGATCATTAGCTGATACTATGCTGCACCACCCGCTGTTTTTTGCAGCTAGCTCAGTAATCTTCGCGATCAGTTTTTCTGTTCTCCTCTTCGTCGATTCAGTAGTGAGTCCAATCGTGAAGGGCAGGACGATGATGACCCTACCCCTCTCAATGATTCTATCGCCTAACTTGTTAAACAAGTCAGTTAGCATCCCGTCGAACTTCTTACTACTTATACTGACCGCCTCTCTCTGACCTAATAGGACTAGGATTGATGAATAATGGTCTCTTTCATTCTTCCTCGCAATCTGCTTTGTTGCCTCGTCGATCGTGTCACAGTGGATATTATTTTGGTAATATTCACCATATATTCTGCCTGGGTTACACCCCCTCAATATTTCATTACCGATAAGAAGTGCTCCCGGCAGTGCTGATGGCCCTCTTTCTTTTTCACTTTCGAATTTGATGTTGCGCCTGTATCCTCCCTGGTTACGGCTATTCTGGTTCTCTTGGTGTCTGTCTCTACTGTCTCTACTTTCTCTTTTGTTTCTGTCTTCTCTATCCCTTCTGTTGTCTCTATCTCTTCTTTCTTCTCTACTATTTCTCTCATTCTTTTCACTCCTGTCACTTGCTCCGCTGCCCCCTGCTTTAGTTTCTTCACGAGTCTTTCTTTCATGCGATTCACTTCTATATCTACTTCTTCCCCTCTCCTCCCTCTTTCTTTCTTCGTTACTCGCAGGCTTTTTTGTTGAATTTATTTTCTCTTCTCTTAACATTGTGTCGATCTTCTTAGGTGTTACTGTAGATGAATCTTCGTCACTATCCGACCCTGACTCACTGCTGCTACTATTATCATCTCCTTTCACTTTCTCCTTCTCCACAATTTCTCCTTCTTCAGATTCCTCTTCACTTGATTCTGCTTCTGAGCTATCTGTACTTGAGTTAGACTCGCTGGAACTGACATCTGTCGGTGGATTAACTTCCATGCTTGCCGATGGTTCAATCTTCTCTGCAGGGATTCTTTTCACCTGTCTCTCTTGTTCTTCATCATGGCCTATCATGATCTGTATATCTTCACCTAGTTCTTCCATTTCTGTTCTCTTCTTCTTGGATTTGCTTTTCCCGCTTGTATCTTTTCTCTCGCGTGGGATTTTCTCCTCCATTTTCTTCAGTTCTTCTTTGTATTGTTCAACGTTGACTTTTAATTTCTCCTCTCTTTCTCTTGCGCTCTTAATCTCTGATTCCATACTGCTTTGCCTTGCCTTCATTATCTCTTCCTCCTTCTCGTGTTTCTTCTCGAGTTCGCTAAATTTCTCTCCGAGTATTTTATGTTGTTCTTGCAAGCTGCCAACTGTCTTATTTCTTTCTTTCATTTCTTCGTTTTTCACTTTTATTTCTTCTTTCAACATGACCATCTTCCCTTCTCTATCTTCAATGGTCGATTTCTGTTCTGCTATATTACGACGATGTGTGTTTCGTTCCTTGACCAGACCGTCTCTCTCCTTAGCGACTTTCACATTCACCTCTTTTTCATTCTTAATGACGAGCTCGAGCTCCTTGATATTTTCTTGCAAGATTGCACGGTCTCCTACTCCTCTGTCCACTTTTATTTTCAATAATTTCACTTCATCCTCCAGGCTGTTGTTCTTCTCAAGGATACTATCCATTTCTTTATTCAATTTTGTGTTCTCAATTTGATAGTCATCAATGGTAATACCCTTCACTGGCTTTCTATCTTCTACTGCGTTGATTTTCTTCTCCAGTTTCACCACTAAGTCAGTAAACTTCTTGACTTCCGTATTCCATACTCTAAATTCCTTCTGTGTTTTCGGCATTTTCACCACTTGAT
This sequence comes from Armandia brevis, assembly GCA_035585475.1. Taxonomy (NCBI): domain Eukaryota; kingdom Metazoa; phylum Annelida; class Polychaeta; family Opheliidae; genus Armandia; species Armandia brevis. The sequence goes on from JAXGGS010770421.1 coordinate 6,782, forward strand.
CTGTCGATTGAATGCTATCAATAAAGTCGGCAACTCTCTTTACTTCATCTTTAACTTCACCCACTTTCTCAGCTACCTTCACATCTGTCGCCGCCATTCTCTTCAGTACTTGTTTGCTTGCCGCCTGTTGGATCACTCTTGTGACTTGTTTCGCGTTACATGCTTCATTCACTGTGATATTTCTTAAATCTTTGAGTGCTGCCTGCCATTCCTTGTCCCTCTTCTGCTTTGCAGCTACTTTCTTCGATGGATTTTCTTCGATCTGTTCTTTTTCAAACGTCAGTGTTCTTTCTTCTTTAGTAGGGGACTGCGGCATGAGAAAAATTACATCTTCATCCAGGATAAGCGTGTCCTGTTTCATCATTCTTCCTTTGTTTCCAGTCAACGCCGCGTGTAGCAAGGGTGAAGTTACGTCCGATTCTTTCGTTTTTTTCGCTGGATTACCACTTGGTCCGGCTGTTCCCTGTTCTTCGTCTTCTTCTAAACTTCTTTTCGGTGTGCTGATCACACTCAAATTATCTCCATTTGGCCCTATTCTTCTATTGAACAGTTTTTCTTCATCTTCTGGAAGTCTTAATAGCGCTTCCTCTTCTTCGTCATCCATGTGTTCTGTACTTGAATCTAACATCTTAATAGCTTGGGCGAGTAGATCTTCTTTCACACCACTAACCTGGCGTTGAATCTCCTCGATGATCTGTTGGTGTTCAGGTGTTAAGATGGTAATAGGGCCACTCATGTCTAATTCATTAACTTCGTCATTAACTACCACCGCCTTAACCGGGACCAGAGATCTGATGTAACCGATCTCGCCATTTGTTAGATTCTCCTCATTTATTGTTGGTAAATTACCTCTTTCTTCTTCAGCTACTTTTGGAATCTCAAATAAGGTAACCATGGATGGAATCGAGTTCGTGTTTAGATCAACCGTACCTCCTTGCAAGCCCTTCGTTTGTAGTTGATTCATGACCTCTGGATCGATCTGCAAAGCAATTGGATTCCTGGTACCATTACTCTCCACATCTTCGATTATAGCCAGGCTAAGTTCCTTGTCCCCGCTTTTGATACCATTTGGTATTGTGATGACACTACCGTCGATAGATTGGACTGCTTGAATGAGTTCCTGATCTTCTACAGCATTCATTATCTTCAGTGTATCTTTTCTGACCAGACTTTGCCGATCTGCCGGGATCATTGGGGACATTGCATCAACTTTATAATATTTTGCTTTTTCCATTATTATAGGTTGGTTCTTCAGAGAGACAATATACGTATTCGTACTTTTGTTCTCCATGTTTTCCTGCGTGAAATTCGTCACTTCAGAACAGCTATCCGCACCACGTTCAGATTCAGATAACTGTATAACAGAGCCAGCCGTTTTCTCAACTTCTAACTCTTCTTGAATGACAAAGTCAGCGTTCGATGAAAGTGTATCACTTTCGAACAACCTCTTTTTCGCCTTCGCGATGCTTGCCGTCGTTTCTTCATCTGAAGAGTTCCCCAAAACGGCCCTGACCCTGGCTATAAGTCTTTGACCAAGCTCTGGTGAGTGGTTAAATTCCAACCTCTTTCTTGGTTTCCTAGGTGGAATTATATCTTCGTTTTCCTTTGGACTGCTTTCCGTCGACACGTTATGTGCCTCTGTTATTTCATCTACTTCTATTTCCTTCATTCTCTCAGATTTCCTGTGTTTCTTTGCCGATTTATGTTTCCTTTCCATGATGTCACTTAGGTATTCACCTTTCACCAACTGGAAACTCGGCCTGTCATTTTTATCTTTTGAGCATTTTATTTCTGCAATTCCTCTCTCACTGTTGTCAATCATTCCTATGAGAGTCTTCTTATACCCGCTTACCGGGCCTCCCTTCTTTTTATTCTCATGAATAGCTCTTATCAGCACTTTCTTCTTTCCACGGAGGACTGAATCCAACGTGCGCCAGAGATCATAATTCTTACGATTTCTCCCTATGAATTTACTTCTCGAGTCCGCCTTCTGTAGATCTTTTATGGCGTCAATTAGTGGTTTGTTCTGACTTATAATCTCTACTTTATTGATGTTATTGTCTATGCATATATAGGCAGCAATTATTGCTCCCCAAATATCCGTTCTCATATTCGTTTGCGTTTCGTCATCTTTGATTTTCTTGATGACATCTGGCAGGCCTAAGTCTGCCATAACTAGGTAAATAATACCTTCTGCTTCGTTTCTACCATTTCCTAGGGTACTAGTTGTTAAATATATTGTTGGTAGTACTTCATCTTCCCTTATCTTCTTATTTGAACGTTTCTCTTTCTTCTGCACGACTACAAAGTCGCTATCATCCGACGATGATGAATCTCTAATATGTGTAGCCATGTTGGATATTCAAAAATTTCCTCTAACGGCTAAGTCCAAACTACAATTTCTGTTAAACAAGCGAAAATACTCGAATTGAATTTAAATTTTTCACTCTACAGCTTCTATGCAGTCTAGATAATTGTTTTATTATGTTTTTAGATCTTCCCGGAGTGTTTCTACCCCAAAAACCCTTAAAGTTCAGGAGCTCCCTTGAAACACGTCCTCACTCGTCGACGGAAAACAGTGCATTCGCGGGGTACTTATTTTGACCGCGTGAGAAAAGTTACACCCCCACCCCTTTCCAAATTATCGTACTGTGGGTGTCTCTCTCGGGTCATAGACATATGAGGGTCTAAATCTTAAGATCACTCTTCAAACCTTAGGAATTTGAGAAAGTAATCCTAAATAGGGTAGGTAGGTTTAGGTAGGGTATATTTTTCTGTCCTGCCCCACAGCCACCAATTCCAATTCCAATTTAAATTTTATTCACCTTATCATAATACTGGTACACGATATCGGTTACAGAATAAACATGGACGTAAATGATATAAATGATAAGTTGTAATACTGAATATAAACATAATAAAGACATAGTAATTTACAGTGACCGGGCGCCAATTTCCAATTTAAAATGTATTTATCCACTTTGGCACAATAAGGTACATGGCATCAGTTGAAGAATAAACACCTATCTATTTTCCATCGGAACCACCCAAGGCTCCCACCCCAATAAGCAGGGTATAAGCATGCACTATTTCATACAATTATGCATACAAGGCCGTACATGTAAATACGAGTATAGGCACTATAGATTTCCCATGCTTTCCCATGTGAATACCGTGTTCTGTAGTTAAAAGTCTCACCTTTCCTTATTTCTAGATGACCACCGAAAAAGCATGGCGAAGAAATTGGAAAGAAACGTTAAAATCAAAACCATGGAATCATTTCAAAGTGGAAGTGGGAGGTCTGGAGGCAGACTTTCTCATCAAACATTTATTCACCAACGATTCTTATGAAATTATGATTTGCGATTTATCGCATGTTTACTATGAAGCCCTCGATAGTGATATTATAAATAAGCGAAATAAGGTAGGGTGTTAATTTTAAGATAACTGACATACACTCAAATATCCATACATATTAGTTATTGATCATACATGAACCAGTCGGAGTCTCATCCGTGTAATTAAGTTTTCCCCTGTGATAAAACTGCACATCTTGGCTTCTATAGAAACTGAATCCAAGTATCGAAGCTCCACAAGAAAAACTGATTGACAGCATTAAAGAAAACATAGAAGAGCGGAGAAAAGGCACCACCTATTCAGCGATATTAAAAAAGACCGAAGACACAGGAGAAGAAAAGATTATTTTGTCGATGCTTACCAAGCTAGCTGGATTACCTTTTGTATGGAAGTTTAGCGCAAGGCCTGTAGAGAAAAATATGGTATGTTTCTTAATTGATAATACTGAGTAGGTTCGTTGTTAAGGTTTTTTAAGCTTTACATCGCTCCCTAGTTAAGATTTATGTTTATTCTTTAAATAGGTTGCCGATCAGATGACTCTGCCTCTAATGTGTATGATTGCGGAGTCAAGCAGGCGGCAACAGGAGTTACAGAATATACTTCACGCTAAAGACAAAGAGATTGAAGATCTTAAAAGTCAAGGTGTAACTGTTTCCAGAAGTAAGTTTCCCAGAGCTGCCTATATTTTTAGCTGCCTACGTTGATTTGTAAACTATTTAGACACTTTTGTACTGATTATCTATCCTATTCTCAGAACATTTTGAGACGCCCAAATTTGACGAGACCTCATTTCTTAGTAGTATGCAGTTTTCAAAGGTACGTGTGATAAAGTAGTAATTGGATGAGTAGTATGCAATGTGTATATACGTATTATACAAAAATTATTTAATATCTGTCATGGTGTGATGTTCTTTAGGGGTTTGAAACAAACGTGCAGGGCATAGGGATGTCCGCATTCTCTGACAATGGTCAACAGCTTTATGTAGATGTCATGATGAAGCGGGAATGGCTTGGAAGAGATACCTCTGGTAAGTTTACTTATCGGTTATTAAACGTGTAAGACACAGTCGTGCAAGCTGGTCCTCTGATTGCTCACGTCTCTCTCTTGCTTCTCCAGATGATCGAGAAGCGAGGTACGAAGCAGACGAATCTCAAGCCACAGGTGCTGGTCAATCGTGGGCTAACCGTCTGCCGCCATCCCTTGCTCTGTCTCCCAAGAAAAGTCCGCACAAATCACCAGGAAAATCACCTGCCAAAGCTGCTGCGGCGTGCGCTGCTTCTTCATCAGAGGTAAATCCGCGGTTCGTGTCATAGTAGAAACGATGCTGCTGAGGAATTTAGTAATAGGAATAAAACAAATTATTTGCCTTTAATGATTGCTTTGATTCTTTTCACAGGAAGTGCATGCTGAATTTGTACGGAAGCAAGCTTTAGAAAAGAGATTAGCGGAGGAAGGGGAAAAGCGGGAGGTCAAACAGCAAAAAAAGAAGAAGAAAATGAAATTCTAGTATTTGCTCTTCGGTCTTATATCTGAAGTAGTGAGATGCAGTTGTTCACAATTCGGCAGCCTGGAACCAATCGGAGATACAAATTTGTTGATATACTATACACATTTTTCCGTGTGTTAATCAATTACCCATATACTGCGGCATATATTTACAATATTTAACTGTTATGTACTTTTTGTACTATTTGTCTATTGTGTACCTGGCCTGTGTTATAGTTGTTAATTTCTCATATTGCCTATTTCTGAAGCACCTCTTATCTAGGTATTTCAGCTGTCATATGTTTGTGTGAACTGTCATATTTTGTAGGTTGATCGTATACGGTAAACTGTTATATATATACCTTGTAGACTGCTGTGATCTTGACGTTCCGCGGTGGTGTTGGTTATGCGCTTCTAGTTGTTATTAGTCTGTTTTCTCCTTGTTGATTGATATATCTTCATAGATTTATAGATACAGAACACGGTTTTACGAAATAATTCATTTATATATAAGAGCTGAACTTACTTACACATTGTATATTACATTGATTGGTAAATGTGTGTTCTTCCTTATAAATATTTATTCACACTGTAATTTACAATTAAAGTTAACTTTGTAACGTCGCAAATGTGATGCAGCAGTGACATTATATTAATGTAATACATAAAAGTGATAATTGAAAGGCTACAATTTGGATGATAGATATTTACATTTCCTAAATAGAGTAGTTGCACATACTTGTGTAATTTGTTTTAAACAATATTTACATCATTACATGAATATTCATAGATAAATGAAATAAGCTAAATATATCTAGACCACTGTATGTTTTTCTTTGTTTAATTTCTTTTGGTTTCGTCTATCACCTTTTCAAATTACATGTTTGGCGGTCAAACTAACTGAATTCCATCACAGGTAGGCAGTTAAAAATTACCATAACGCTCTGTCGCTAAGACACCTCGCGACTCAGACTGTCCTTTACCTAGTTAACAATTGTCTGTAAATTCGTGACGCTTATCTCAGCTGGAGACGGCGTCCGTAAAGATCCATTAGCTGGATGTGTTAAAACATCAAACGCCTCGTGTCTGTACACAATTCTCGCTCTATAAAAACTCACAGACGTGCAGAATGAAAGAATAAATCCTACAGCGGATGTATCAAAGGAAATCTAACGCATCGCAGAAGTATGGTCATGTAAGGATCCTTAAACAAGATTGTAAATCATATTTGCCGAAATATCGTCCAAATATTAGCACTTTGCTCAATTACGACCGGTAACGTGGCATAATTTATGGAAATATGACAAGTTGGCAAAGCCCGACACAAAAACAGAACAAATTGCGACAAATGTGCGGTGAGAAGATTTACCACTAGGACAGTATCAATATGTTTGAATAGGCGTCAAACGCCGAGGCTTGCCAGTTTAAATATTGTTTCGTTAAATAATGACTGTGTGCTGACTATATATGTTAACTTTGTGAAGGACATATTTAGCGTATAATGGCCGAATTGGATCAGAAACCGGAAGGAAGACCAGGAGACTTTCAAAGATATCCCTGATCTTTAGAAAAAGGCGGCGTGGGGCAAGGTTAATATTTCTCCGGTGTGTTATGCCGACACAATTAAAGTTTCCATGTGGTGGCGTCTATTTGAAACAGTAAGTAATACCGTCGGTCATCAATAGCTGGATAAAATTTCTTTGAACTATAATCTGATGATTAATATCGTATGAGGATAAGCAAATAATATAAACATGGTTAATATGTAATGTGTTCATATCGGCATTCTCCGAGTTAAATATATTAGGCTGTAATTCTGTACAGTATACAGGGACAATTTGAGATTCATTAGTTTGAGAAAACCCTGCTCTTCACTCGGTGACGTTTTTCGTTAGACAAAAGATGAAACGAATCTATATACATGTATGTAGAGGTCGAGTTTTGGTAATCGGCCGACAAGTGAAGTCACACCTTAGCCGTCCTACCGCCTGAGGCTACTAGCAGCAAGTGTACAGTCACACTTATCCTGTGTTCACGGCAACTGTGCAAATTATTCTTAATATCATATCGCATTTGCCTGCAGGCTCTGGCAACGCGTCAATCTTCAATACGCGCCATTCGACATCATAAATCCTGACAAATGTTCTGATGTCACCCTAATAAAAGTTGTGACTACGAATTCAATCGATGGCGCCTTTGATTAACTCTTGATGTAAGATTATGACATTCCAGCCATTATCACTTTAAAGGATAAAAATCATATGATAATTAATTATAATTTCGCGATTACTGCAGGATTAAAGTTTTGCAAAGTAGACAACTTCGATTATGTCGCCTATCACTGAAGAAGCATGTAAATACTCACATTTTTCATTGTCTCGGCGATCAATTTCAACTGTCCAATTAAGTTTATGATTTGAATATGTTATTTGACGAGTACACAACTAGACATATCTGACACTCATAATCAACAATCGTTTACATACCACGAGTCGTTACATTCTGATAAAGTTTACTGTCGAAGGTACAAATAACAACGGTGGGAGGGGTACTTCTAGGAATGTCTACTATGTGACACTTAAGTTTACTGATTATACGCTGCATGTGACAGGAATTCGGAATAACATACAAATAACGGCGGGGCACATTGTTAACATGACATTGTAAATAAATGTTGAAGGGTGATCGACGGATGTGCCTATTGTATTTATAAGTACATGTAATCGTCTGACAAAAATTCCAAATGAGTTGATATAGACGTGAAATTGGTGAGGCCCTTTTTAATTTCAAGAAATATGATGTTAGTATTTGGTTTTGTTCTATTGCTATCTTATCAAAGAAACAAAATTCAACCCAAATTATCAGAATACGCCATCTTAATTAGGCCAAGAGATGCTCAGATAGCAGATGTACCACCTCGTTGAAATTATTATCTCTAAACAGAGACCCCCTGTAAGAATCTCCACGACATCGTTAATCTCATATATTACAATAACTACTACGAAAATGACAACTTTTACGGCTTATCACCCGCAGTTCTGACGTAGCGGTCTCAGGTACCGCTCACGATGAAACAAAGATGATGACGGCCGCAGACCTCAGTGCTATTTGTGGTGTTAGATGACTGAGATTCGCCGCTCACCGGAGAATTAACGCAGGACAGAATCTGCACAGACACAGTTCGTAGAACTATACACATGTTATAATATTGTGACTATACGTGTTGAGGGAAACCGGTGTGAACTGCGTGCTCAAAGCATATCCCTATCTGATCGGAGAGGCGTAGGAGTAAAACGTCGATCTAACTAAGCTCGTTTGTGGTAAACTAAAGAGTACAAAAGATCAACCTGCATCCGAAGCAATAAAAACCTCTCATATATCATAATGAATTGCGGATATTTCATACATATTTCCGTGTATGATTAGGCGAGGGCACCATTAGCCGTGTGAACGTAGCCGGTATGCCCTGGAGAATCGTGGCTTCGGGGCTTTTACTCGGGGTATCTGTGCGAGCCATCTGCCTTCAAACCGTGGTGAATGCCCCGACACGCTAGTCTGGGGCGGCTAACCGCTAGGTGTGTTATCCGGCTCAAATAGTTTCCATGCTCTGTTAGACAATTCATAACTAACAAACACGCCCCCAAGATATCACCCCTCCGGGCATATGTCTCACGGATAGATTCATACACTTATATCTGTTGCCGAACATGTTGCGCAATTTTTCCTGGTGCCGTCGACGAAGGACTTACTGACTTCGATTCAAATTCTTGTAATCTTTTACATTCAAGGTTTTATTCCGCCCTGTTCAAAGTCACATTGAGTTGGTGTCGTCGAGTGCTTACCGCTAGTTAACGCTTAACGCCCAATTACTTTGATCATTATGTGACGATTTTATTTAATTTAATCATAATTGACATCGATTCGCGGATTACTTTGATTGCTGTGTTCCTCGCATTCTTCCGGCAGGTGAATCTGCCCAAGTTCAAACCCAAGGTTTCCCAGGTAAGTCTGAGTGGCTTTAACGACCGAAATAATTAAAAAAGTAACGTTGTCTTGATGGCTAAGCTTCATCCCACTTTACAAACTATGTCCATATTAGGACAGATCTTGACAAGGAAACGTATATGCTAAATTAGTTGTTAAATCGCTAACAAGGATCTCGAAAATTCGGGAGGAGAATCTGTCTCATCTTATCACAATTTTAGCGGTTTAGATGAAAGATCTCACACACCTATTTGAAAGTTAGATTAGGTTACTTGGTATTTTTTTGTTTATTTAGAGAGTGTGTAGCTTTGTTGTTGAGGCTCGGACGGGTAATTGATGCAACATCAGTAACAGATACAGGCGGGAAAGCTGACATTTGACATACCATGTACAATTAGTGTGTCGCACAACATTGGAATTTCAATTTAAAGAATTTGATTGCTTTTAAATGGCCATAACTCTCGCCAAAATATGTGGTTTTGATAACAAACAGCAACAAATAGTTAATTTTCCTCTGACCCTAGATCGTTGTCAATCGAGCAAGTATCAACGATCAAATTTCGCAACTCGTTGTGAGCGCGCAAATAAAACCCAATTGAAAAGAGTCTTTGTTGAGATATAAGATGCTCTCTGATGGCCCACCTGAGAGGCAGCAACAATACCTCCTTCTTAAATACAATCGCTAATACACACAGCCGCCCAAAGGAGGAGAAATTTATACTACTCCTTGACAGCTCCATAGACTAATGCATCTTCGCTTTTGTTATAATGTAACTTATCTCCGCTTTGATTTGGGGGTAGACTTCATCTAGAAATTCTAGCCGCGATATCAGTATGATGAGTGAGGTTCGGGTGCAGGATCAAATTAAACAACTTAGAATTCATTAACACTCTTATCTCTTTAAAATGCTCTCTTGCAGGCGCACAAAGAAACCCGGCGAGAGTTTCGGCGTTTCATGCGGACCATCGCCTCTTACCATTCGCCCCGGCTTACTCATAAATCACACGAGTAATGAGAAATCGTCGTCAATGAAAAGTCTCTACGAGAAGACGGGACGAATCTTCCCAGATCGACGGCAGCGCATTCGAATCACTTAAGGTGAGAACTTTTATCGTTTTTCGATTAGCTTTTACTTAAATACAGATGCAGCTGGTCATTTGCATAATTTAGAATTAATGAAACGGAGTTAATTTGCCCGCGCTGAACAAATGTTTTCAAATATATGTCAGTATTCATTTAACTTCTTAAGTTGTTCTTGTTTTCGTAATTCCGCTGTGGACAAGTACCGAGCGGTATCGAAAGACTTCACATGACTTTTACACCGGCTGATAAATGTGAGCAATTGATAATTATATATAATCATTGAAACCTCGTTAACAATTCAATACATGTCTGATAGTGAATCATTCTCTGCGCTTATCCTAATTGACTTTTCTGTCTCACAAATACACGAACTTTGATATATAGAAATATGCAAAGAAGTGTTTGAGACTAGCTCTTCTTTATTGCCAAGAATGTGGTAAGGGAAAATTTCATCTTTTGTTTTTTTCAATGATAAAAAGTTTGGCCTTGATCCGTACATATTGCTATTTACCTGTCGGTCAGAAGCCATGTGATTCCCTTTGAAGGCTGATCAATAACCGGCTACATTTCCGCTTAATTGATTATTACATGGATTTTGTGCTCCTAAGCGATCGGTTTTTGTAAAGATCGCACTATTATCTCAGTCGGGACTCCCCGAAAAGGCGCAGTTGGCAGCCAACCGGGTATTCATCTCCGGCGGTGAGGGGCGGACCAGTCACAGGGTGCTTACACGAGTGGGTGCCTCTGAATTGCCCGTGAATATATAACTAATCACATTCATACCCCCCTACCCATTTAGGGAACCCGCTTTGACCTGTCAGACCGGGCGCCTTTGTGTTAAAATATTAGAATACATTACAAGATCAAATTACCCATTTTCCTCTTTTATTTTATTAACAAGGAGTGACTGACGACTTGTATGTTCTTCTTTGTAACACAATATGCTTCAAGAGGAAACTAATAAACTATTCTTTTATAAGTTTTGTAATTAAGTATCCTCTCTCGGTGGTTGGTATTTTTCGTTTGTTCAAAATTTCACGAGATAAAATTTCATATTTTTCACACATTTGTTCGCAGTGACTCATCAGAGGATTCTCTAATTTAACTCACGACGTGTCCCATAATTTAGAATAATTAATGAAAAACCTACCTGCCACGCACTGCGGCGAGCGCTCGGGAGACATTAAAAATGATTTCGCATTTTGAAAGCTCCTACCTGCAGACCTTTTAAAGCATTTATTAGTTTCTCATGCATAAATCACATGAACCAGCGTGACAGAAGCTGATATCGTTGTGGGTTTAAGCCTAAATGGCAAGTTAATTCAGTTTGACAGATAACTTCAATGCCGCTCGCCATTTTTGCCTTCAGTTATGTTTGCGTTTCACCACAAAGTAGCTAATATTTACATGGATTGTCATTGTAAGTGTAGTCATCTTTTCAATGCTCGTCCATTGTGCGTCGCTTTATGCCCAATTTACCTAACATGTAAATTTCACCCTTCGCGAAGCCGTAGACCTAATACGAATTATTAGCAAATAACAGGGTAGGAGAATGTGATAGTAATACTGCTAATTAGCGGCGGTGTGGAGGACGCAGCCCGGGCTCTGTGATTGGAGGCTGGGCTGGGGAAATGTCCCGGGGGCACGGGGGGGTACACCCTCAGGTAGTAATCAATGTATTGACTAAAGGATGATTTATAGCCGTGTGGTTGTAACTTACACAGGGTGTCATGTGCGCCCCGGGCCCCGTCCGACCCGACTCGATGTCACCCTAACCATCCAGTCAGCAGCGGAGGCGGGAAAATTCTCTCCCCCCACCTCCTCCTCCAGACGAGTCACATGTCCTACTCTGTCGTCTGCTGGGGTAAATCACCGCAGATCACAACCGGTGATCGCTATCGTCGATGCTTCATTGAATGCTCGCTGATGGTACGCCATTCGTCACAGCGGTAGGAGAGTATTAAACATATCTTATGACAAAAATCCGACATCATTAACAAGAAAAGAGGGTCATTGAACTAGCCGATTGCTAGTAAAAAATGAAACATTGAGTGCGTTTTTTTGGAGAAAATTTCGAAATAGTGCTGATGACATTAATTTCTTTTCTGGTGCTTGCGTGACACTATGTAATGGATACAGATTGTAAAGCTCTGTTAGCATTGTTAGAACTTTCTTTGTCTGACGTTTATTAGGCAACATGAGGAGGGTTGCTGGGTCTTAAATCTCCAGCTTCCCCGGTTAAACTGACAAAACCGTGGCAGTCAGGGGGCATGGCAGCCGGTCTCCTGTATCAAAACAAGTCGAGGGATTAAACCTGAGGTGGACATCATTAGAGAGGGATCCCACCCACACACAGGCAGATGTGCTGCTGGGAGTCTTTTGTTTGTCGTCAGCTGAACCACCTCTAATTCTTACCACCGGCAAATGGCCATCGCTTATACGCTTAAACGCTTCCGATTCCAGCCCACTTTCGGCATATTGGAGAATCAGTTCGCGAGGTAAGGAGAGATGATGCCATTGTCTGACACGATAACAAATTGCCGGTTATTGGTGACGTATCAAATATACAAAGGATCAGCGTCTGACCTGAAAAAAAACTAGTAAGGTTTTCACTTTTTCGAAGGGCAACTGAAAACGCTTTTGAGCCGGACCGCAGTCGAGGAAGTCGTCTGGGTAGAGCACACAGCTATGGGAGTGCCTCGGTAGACGCGCGGAGAAACAGTCACTTGTCGTGCCGGCTAATGCCAGACTGTCTCATCTCACAAATTAACAAGTTTTAATTTTGATAATTGCATGCGTGCGCAAGACTTGGAGATCGTACCTTAATAAGAGGATTCGACGGGAATTCCCATGAAATGAATATTTCGCACCTGTTACATTTCTTACACGGATAAGGCATTACATAGGAATGGAGTTTCCCAGACTTCCATTTTTTACCCACGGATTGATTAAATAGGAGATATTGGTGCAGCAAACGAATAGCACTTTTGAAAGGTAAGTTACATAGTTCGTGTGAGTCATGAATTTTTGTCTCACTGTATTAAATAATAAGCTATCATTATACTTGTAGTCTTTCGACAAAGAAAATGTCACATTCAATTGCGCGAATATCTCTGCGATTATTTGCCGTGTACCGTCTCAAGTGATACACAATATTCAGGCACAAACGTCTGGTGGATTTTTCGCTTGAGTATCAGATATAGTTCGCAGTAACCATTCAAGTAAATTGCGTTATACTCGGCAGCCATGATATTACGTTTAAAACATCAAAATAGCTGTTCTTGTATAAACACGCATAATCTCGTTATTCCGTTATTTAACGTGATACATTGACTGAGAATGATATTCTCCCAACAAAAGCCGTTAACCACCTCGAACCTTGATTTGGAATTGTGTTCGGGCCCATAAACCGTATTATTTGTTTATCCGCGAGAATATTATTGTTTGCTGTTTTATATAGGCGCAGGTATACAACCCGTAGTTATCTCGTAAACGCTCTAATGATGGGAGCAAGATTTGTCTCCAGGCTACTTTCACACTTGCGCGATCGTTTTATTTCTCCCGCCCGGCCCCGAGTTCCCTCCATCGTGCGCCCCGGATAGCGATCTGGTGGTCTAACCAGGGGCACTCTGACAGCTCCCTATCTCCTAGGTTTTCTCCATCCACGCCTAAATTGAATAGAATCGGCAGTCGCCCCAAAGGGCAACCTAATGAAAGTCGTTCAGTTGTCATTCACCTTTGAAATTGTTTCATTTCCCCAATGATGAATCGAATTAACTGGCTCATTATTTGCTAGTTTATGGACATATTTGGAGATTGTAACACCGTGGGCTGTCCAGCGTTTATTACGGGTGACGTGCAGCGGGAAACCATTCTTTTCTACAAATCACAGTGAATGCTTTACGAGTTTATGGCGACTAACCCCGTGTACACAAACACACTCGGTAATTGATTCACACTTGTGGACAGTCTTAAAAGAAAAAGAGAGGGAAAACATTCGAGATGCATTGTGTCCCGACTGCGAGCCGAAATTGTGGATTGACACTAAAGCGGGTTATTCCAAGTGATTAGCTGAATATGGGACATCAGTTTAAAAACTTTCGCACTCGCTCGTTCGGGTGACTTCAACGACAAAGACGAAATTCTTAAAAGCCTATTTACTCTCTTCACCTATGCTGCTGAATTTTTATGTTTGATAGTCTAGGTGCGGAGAAAAGGTTTTTCTAAGGGCAAATAGGCTGCCCATGTTCATCAAAATGTATTTATTCATGGTTTTACGCTGGTATGTTGTCTTTTCTCTGATGGCGCCTGATTCCGAGCCTTCAGTCTTTGAAGTTCACCTAATGTAATCATGAGCCGGGTTAATTATATTCCAACTGAAATGGCTCCTTTTTCAGGCAAAGACATTTGGTGAGCTGCGGAACGTTCACAAGTGACATTTAGTTTACTATACAACTGCTAATTATCCTAATGATCATCCAATTTGATTACACAGCGGCATGATGTTGAGGTCAAATTTCACTGAGAAAAAGCTTTTTTCACCAGGCGTTGTGGTCAGAACTGTTAGTTTTTGCGCGAGAATACTGATAAAAACCTGAATGAGGAAGGACGTCGCTTGTCATGCGGTTAGCGAAAACTACTGTGAATCGTGGGGTGTATTTAGTCCTGTCAAATCCATTGCTCATATCCTGCTCCGATTATGTAAAGATAGATGACAAAGCTTCTTACAGTTCCTGACATCTTTGTGTTCCTAAAGACTTTAAATACGGCTGGTGTAAGGTTATATAGTTAATCTCACCGATACCAGCGTAATCAGGCGGTACTGTCAACTTCCGCACAGCAAATATAGCGCCCTCTATTTTCACCTATTTCAAAATCAGAAAATAAATTCAATTAATTCAGGAGAGGCACGAGGAAAGGATTCCTAAATTTTTAAAATGAAACACGTTTCAGAATGTGATAATATTGTGTCTGCATTCTAAAATTTGACTGGACTTCTTTATCGAACAGGTCGAAGTGGCAATACGCACCAGATAATAATTTGATTGTTTTATGTAATTACTCCGGCTGGTTATTAGATTATAAAGGGTTTGCCAGTGTCTGGCTGAGTGACTTACTGCCTGTCTGTAACGGCACAAACTCAACCACAGACAACACAAGATGCATCCCTTGATAATAAATTCATGTATTTTACGAACACAGAGGGACAAACATTGCCGAATGGAGCCTTTAATTAAGCATGTAAAGCCTATAATTATTGTTGTATGGCATTCCACCCCTATCTGTCGTGTTAGCTCGTTGCCAACCACTTACAACTGAAATCACCTGTCATGAATATGCTAAGGTAATGATACTCGCATAGGAGAACTGCCCATATCAGCCTACCTCCGACCCTCCTATTCTGCTTGATTTTATAATACACATCACTCGCATTTTAGCAGATCCTCTCCAAGTCGCGTTAACAACTACAACGGGCGACGAAAAGTAGCAAACCTGTGAAATTTTGAGGAAAGCGCGAAACGAAATTCAGCCAATGTTTGCTCACGTGTAACTTCCAAATCGTCCCGCCGATGGAAGTAAGAAAAGACGAGCCGTGGCATTTAAAAGTTTACCATGTTTGAGTTGGTCTGTGAGACGGTTTCCAGCCGCGAGAGGAAAGTGATTACTGTAGCAGTGTAGGACAATAAGTCGATGTGTAAGTGTCAGCAGGTTCGCCAACCCCCGAACGTCGGTATTGACAAAGCAATAGAACGCTGATAAAATCATCCTGATTTTAATTTTATTGCTCCTCTGGGCGATGTGAACAATATCCGCGATAGCCTGATACTTTTAATGGATTGACTCCCTTCAAAATAGAATAAAGTAGACGTATACCTTTTCTTTTCTAAATGATTGGACATTTGTATTAATGAATAATTCCAATTTGATGAATACGAGATCAATGAAAGTGGGAAATTTACCATGAGCTGGTGAAGTCAATGACACATGAAGTCACTTTTAATGTGTCGGATGTCATCGACCGTGATTACAAGAGTAGGCGAGGCTAGCCCAAGCATCTCATAACTGTATACAACTCTGTGCGGAGACTAGCTCTGAAAAACTCGTCTGGACTAAAGGAAGACATTAATAATGACACTTTTCATTATATATAGTTTGAATATCACAAGTTGTGATCATATGAAGCGGTATAATCGTGGCATTACATACAGATTATTTCTGTGTTTGATGCTGACCAGACGATATGTCTTACATAAGTATACACGTGAAGGCAGCGTTGTGAATTGTCAGTGATATTGGAATTGCACGACAAGAACTCGTTGTTAGGTAGATGCGGTTAAACGTGACATGAGACTTTGAAGAAGCCGTCCGATGTGAGTATATATTGCACGGTTGTGAATTAGTTCACAAGTTCATAGTTTATGCATATATTTATCTATGCGACGTGTGATGTCTACAGCATTACACATTAGCCATAATTGAATAATAAGGACATTTAGATGAATATCAAAGATAGGAGAAATTTACCGTCTTTTTTTGGGATGAGTCATTTGCACAGACGCGCATTAATTCAATTAACTGAGGTGCCGGCTTTGGTTTGGGGTTGCTGGTTGCACACAAGCCCGCCTTGTGAACTACAAGTCGTATATAATAGATGACAAGACAGGCGAGTACTGTGTTTAGCTTGATATCGCCGATTTACTATTTACACGGATATATATATATAAAGATAGCAACAGAACATGCTCAAGAATAAATTATAGTTTGATGATGGTTAAGTGACAGCTGATATGCAAGGTAGCCGACGATTCATCATGGCAGCCATTCCACAACTAAAATCTCATTAAAATGGTCACCGCAAACATGCGCAATGCAAATCGACGAAAGTAAAAGTCGAGTCAATGATCACCGGAGAACCAAATCAAGAAAAAATGTCCGACAACAACCAATTAGGAGGGAGTTGCATAATAAAATACACGGGGTCTTCAGCGGAGTAACAGGGCATGACTCCAGGGAGTCACCACAACATGGCCACCGTCAGAAAACTGTTGGGAGCTCTCCTCGCCGGCGGGCACGTTTTGCCGAGTCGCCGCCTCTATCTGTCAGGGCTCCATCAAGCTCATCTGAAGCCCGCAACATGCGCACAATAGCCGAGTCACTAACCATCGCCCGGCGAAATAAACTGTATATCGATTTACACACAGATAAGAGGTAGGATGAAATATAATACAACTTATTATTCTAGCTGAGAAACTTTATTGTAAAGGTATCTCCCTGTCGAGCCGATTGTAGGTGCTGATGTATTATTTCCAAAAGCGTATTAAATTTGGTGTATGATACAAGCTATTGCTACTTGGACATACTATATTTGATTATTTGACATAGTTTACATACCTGTCCATATTAAACTTGATTATGGGTGTCTCATTTCTGTCACATTTACCACATTTGACGTCTATTTAACGAGATGCAGATAACATATGTAAGTATTGATTGGACAATTCTTTATCTGATTTACGTTTTTATGCAACTTAAGCGAAGATTCGCAGACGATCTGTTTATCACTTAGGCATATGAAATATGTGTGGTAATTCTTTCCAAACCATTGGCGTGATATTCAAGCCATTACCAAAGTTCTGAATGACTAAATAGATGACTAATTCCGGTCGGGACAATCTAAACTGTTAAACACAGTTAACATGAGCTATCATATGGGAGCAGATTAATGCCACTCCTAATATCACCTTTATAGGCTGAGTACAAGTAGAGACCGCATCGCTGTTGACATAACTGTTTGCTCGGCTGACGACAAATTCTTAATGCCGTCCCACGCGCGTGCTTTTCCCGCTCCCAGAAGAGAGCGTGGGAGTGCCGGCAGGAACAACGTTCAGTTCTGTTGTCTTGGCTACCGCAAGTGCTCAAACTTAGCCCAAGTCGTCCTCACGGTCTCACCGACACTGTAAACTAGAAAACAGACCGATTGCCACCACTGGCAAAGAAAGCCCAATACGTTTGTATTGTGTCTTTGGTAGAGTTTAATGGTCAGCGATGTCAGAATATGGGCACTCGAGGGATGACCCAGAAAGTCCGAACTCTCGGGCGGATAAATATATACATACATATTTATGATTATCTCTCGCATAAACATACCAGCATGTGTTCTTGTATAGCTTGATAACAGTGCATACAATATACCGGTACCTACGCTTAGTTTTATTGTCTACAGCTGGGATCCTCTTAGCATTTTATGGATCCATTAATAGATCCATTATTGCCTGACCCTGAGCAATCAAAGGCGCGACCACCAGAATGATGCATCACATTAAAAATCGTCAACTTGTTTACATTATTTTGGATAATCAATGAAGGAAGAAACACACAACTCAGGTTTTTCAATCTATTCAGGACCGAGTAAAGGGTTTGCTCAAGACAAGTTTTCTTGACGCCGAATCAGGAACTAGGTCTACTGCTCAAGAATAGATATACTACTGTCGTACTAGAAATGGCTTTATAGTTCGCAGCTCCGCAGATGTGACTCATTCAGGAAATTCCCACCCTCGGATTAAAGCATTTGTAGGTTTATTAAATTACAATCCTTCGGGCATACCCTAACAACACTTAAGACGATCTCCTAGCGTTTGCTCGGCCGGCAGGCATCATGATTTATGGCTGGTCCGAGGTTTAGCGGATAACTCAGACGCAATCATCAAGTGAATGGGTCAGCGCTGTCACTCAGATCTGGCTTCACATGACCTGCTCTCTTCTGAGACCCCAAAAGATCAACCCCAGACCCTAATTCAGCTGTAATTGGTATTGTGAGAGATCTCCCGCGGACCGGGCTAGGGCAATTTGCCTGTAGCGCTATCAGATGTCTATCTGAATGGGTGGGGATGTGTGTTAGAGAGCAGGGAGTACAGATGGCTGCCCCTCCCATGTCCCGTGTCCCCTAGGCTCTCGGCTCGACACTCCTCGATCCGGCACTCCTCGTCTCGTCCCCGGGGGAACACTTGCAGCAAGCGCCCGCCAATTCTCCCGCATCGTATACATCTTCCCCCATCGACAATCAAACGAGGGGTTTCAAATCCCACTTTATTGACTATTGCACCGACATTAAGGGATGAAGGATTAGCTTGTGATAGAATCCCGGGAGTTGCCGTTTCTCCTGATCGCATCGTGCGACGATTGGTTGTCCGTGACGACCACACGAGGATAGCTGAGATCATACACCACCAGCGTCTGTACCGGGGAGGGGTGCGTCTGCTCCTCAGATGTCAGCCTCAACTGGACATCCTCGTGTAACCGGGTAACGTGACGACATGTCGGCGACACTCGTTAAGCTAGTTGATGAAGCGGTGATTAGGTATCGCCTAACAACTTCTCAGACATGGCTTTAGCAGCGACCAGACACCCACCATATCTGGGGTAAGTTTTTTACACCCACCCCACCTTGTTTTCGTTCTTTTCGGGCGTGTTTTGCACGCGTCCTCAGTTATTGGCACGTGGAAGGTTTCAGACTTACGGATTATGTGACACCAGACAGAAGAAGCCCCAGAACTGAAGCCTTAAGTATATTGCCTCAGACATCTCAGACAGGTTGGTATCAGCAACAACCTTCAACACAGCGACTTGCTCTGACATCAGACTCAGGAAAAGAAGCCACATTAACCAGAGAACAAGACAGTTTTATCTTCAGCAGCACTATTAATTACAAGAAAAATTTGGAGATCGGCGTGCGTTCTCGAAATGTTACTCGACGTTCCGTGCCTCACATAGGTTTGCCCTAAAAGTCACGCCATAGTGCTTCCTGCAATTTCCTCTGGCGGAAATGCCGGTTACACTGGCTGTGCAGAAATCTTCTTACACGTGGTCCATGTACAGTCGGCTAGATGCGGAAGCACATGCGACCGGAATCTTGCGATTTCTGAAGACGGTAACTCTATAATTCAAGCAAATAGGACGATGTAATGGAGAGACACTGCAGCTATTTAGTCTAGGTGACAGTTGACACCAGAAATGGGGCATAAGGAGCGAAGAATTAGCTCCAATCGATACTTAAGCGTGTTACAATTGCAACCTTTGGTGCAAAGAGATCAAGTGATGCGAGGAAAATGCTCCGATTTCTTACGCAAGAGGCACGATGCCCGTCAGACTGGCGCTGCTAGTCTGCCATCTAGCCGCAATTCTCGACATGTGTGGCGCGAAAACAGCTAGAGTAGAGCAGACGACTCAGAAAACGGCTGTTCATCGCTAGACACCTCTCCAGCCGTCGACTAGACAATATGCCAGCCCAGATAAGCTGAGCATCATTCCTTTTTAATCATCCGTTTCTAGTATTGCTGCCTTTAATCGCGAGCATCAATCGATGATTGTCGTTTATAAGAAGTAGGTCACGGTGACCAATTTGAGCATTTGCGCTCCCTCCATTACGAGTCCTGAGAATGACAAGAGAAAATCCATACACTGAATATACATTAGTACAATGTATGTCATCGTTTACAAACAGGCGCATATATATTTAGTAATTAATGATCATATAATCATATCTAAGATGAATGAGTCACAGAGCCTAATTGTCAAGACGGTGTGACATGATAAATATTATGATAACTTGGTAGACCTTATAATGATAAGGTACGACAGTAAAAATTCGGTTTTCATGTTAAGATTGCGGCAATATATAAAATCCACGGTTGCTAGGAAGGACTACTCTAAAAGGGGGATATGTTTAATATGCATGGCGTAAATTACCTTGTCATAAACATAAAACTTTGTGTGGATGCACTGGAGGTACACTGAACTTTGGAGCCAACTTACCTTTTTCTGTAATCGTATATCATAGATAAAATATAAAACCTGCGTATTTCAATGAGCTGGTGATAACATTCCCGTTGTAAGTAGTAAATTTTAGTTTTGAGCAGCACTTGACCTCAGTCTCAGATACAGATGAATGGGAAACCTAAAGTTTAGGTGAGAAACTAAATCAAATGTCTGCATTCTCAAAACAAATAATTACTGACAGCTGTAGCTGCACGAGATGGACAACGTGTTAGATCAGTTTTGCAATGAATGAGATTACCTATAAATCTATGTCAGAATCAAACAGCACGGCGGAAATTTACACTCAACTATTGCAATGTTTTATGTGATCCTGATTTCTACCCTCCACAAAAGCAATATTTTACACAAAAGTTTCAATTTATTTACAATCATTGTTGTATTTTGTTCATCAGACGTTATAATTTTATTTGAGATTTATTTATAACGGGCAATCCTTTATTCAAATGGATTTAACATATTTAGGGTATTTCTCTTTCTTAAGCTATCTTATCAACGACACGCATTTTAGTGCCTTTAGGACTTTCGAGAGATGTTGATTTTTACAAACAATTATGTTCCCCATAATAAACTCACGTTTGTGAAAGTCTAAAAGCCCCCACCCACTGTCGGCGGTGTAAAGGACCATTAACTGGCCACTACACCGATTTATTGGCGGCAGGAATTTCCCAAATCTGTTGTGAAATATTACAATACAAACAGAGAAGAGACGAACAACCGGAGCTAGGCCTGCCGGGGCCGCAAGATAAGCTGGAGTAATACTTGAGAATAAAGAGTAATCCGGTTTAAATAAACTCGGCGCGAGTGACAAAGAAATCGCCGGTGTCGGTTCGGTCTGGCTCATATAAGCCGCCCCGGTTATGAGCATTCTCCGGGCGGTTGGTTATTAAGTGACCAGAGGCGAGGAGGGTATGCCGGCGGTGACTTCCACCCTGCTCTGCGCGCCTGCTGTTCCATTCCGGCCAAGAATTACCTGCGCAGCGAACCAACGCTTCTCCGAGCGCTCGCCATAATTATGTACAAATACTTGTCTGGGATTAACTTGCCTTGGTGAATTTTAAGTGGTCATCATGCACTATTGCCCGGCTTCGTAACAATCGGGTACAAGTGTCAGCTGGCTTAAGTTGTTCTCACCTGCAGGAGAACAGTGATTAGGGTAAAGATCAAACACTAAGTCTGCCAGGTGAGCTACAGGGGAAACGTATCGCCGGCTAGCCTAGGGATCTAATTGAAAACGGCGATTCTTCTTTTTGGCGGAATCAATATGACTGCAGGCGTATGTTATAGGAAGGTACAATTCCGATTAAATCAGCTGTGGTTCTTTCCCTAATATTAACATTAATTAGCACTTGCTGTTAGTGATTTAAACTCTATTTAGCACCATCTAACCACACTTTAGCGAGCTCGAATGTCTTTTTAATAAGCGCTCTTTATACAGCGCGCATGCATGTGGTCAGGGCACGGAAAGGTTAACAAAGCATTAGTAAGACACAAACGGTCGCTCCTGCAGCCTCAAGCCGACAACCAGACGACCGAGACATTCATGAGCTCGGCTTTTACATGCTGTCGGTTGGCTTTAAATCGTGAGGCGGGTTTGCGTGATAACTTGGGGAGATGTGCTGCTGAGTTTCTGCTGTCGTCTGGCACCCGTAAATTGCCGCTATCAGTGCACGGATCTCTGGCTGCTCGCGATGATCTGGGGGGAGTGAAGCAAACTTGTCAATAGCACACGGGCGACCATCAACCAATCATTGGCGCACTTTCTACTCTCGCTCTGCCCTGTCACTGTTTGATTTAGCTTGATCAGTTTGCCGGCGTACCTTTAGCTCTCTCTCTCTCTCTCTCTCTCTCTCTCTCTGAGACACGGGTGGTTTTTAAACTGCGACAGCGCTCAGGTAAAGCGGGTGAGATTTACAAACCATGGGTGAGCCTGACGAGAGTGTGTGTGCTCGCCAGATACCAGCGGTCACAGCGCTCACCTGTACTTCTCCGTCTCCGGCCAACTCGTGACCGCCACCGAAGACGGCTGATTGAAAAGTCGGGACCGCCGCGGGTTGTCAAATCAAAGCCGGAGCGACTTGTGACGGCGCTCCCTGCGAACTTCTCCACTTCAGCTTTTACCTTGACGTTCGTTAATCACCAAGTTTTTATTGTACTTAGACAAATATATGGTGGCCTCGTGATATACTGTAGTATAATCTCGGTTTCTATCATTTCAGGCGGCCGGTGACGTTATCTAGTGGACGGTGAAAGGTGTTCACAGATATACTAATCAAAAGGATATCACTAACAAGCGGCCATATAGTGGCAGAATACAGACACACGCGGCTCCCGGATCGACGGACTTCTCCGTGACCAATCTACAAAATCCTCGTCGATAACTCGGAGTTACGTCATCGTCGCACGGACCGCTACGTAACAAACTCAAAACCCGACTACCGGTTCTCGGGTGGTTCAACAACCGATTCCTGGTGGGATTATTAAACAGGAATCGCACCGCACGTGTGTGTGTCGTCTGTGAGTAAATCCAGTGATCGACGACGACAGACAGAGGACATGGCGGCGTATACAAAGTGTTTCTGCTCGCTAGTGATTGTGTTCCTGTTCCTCTCCGGACCGTGTCTCCCCTGCGGACCAGGGCGGAGATCGGGCCGACGGAGGGGACCCCGCAAGATGACGCCTCTCGTCTTTAAACAGCACGTGCCCAACGTGTCGGAGAATACTCTCGGGGCGAGTGGTTTGGCCGAGGCTCGAATCAAACGCGACAGCCCCAAGTTTAAAGATCTAGTGACAAACTACAACCCCGATATCATTTTCAAAGACGAGGAGGGGACGGGCGCTGACCGCATCATGACACAGGTAAGAAAACGCACATTTATTTCAATATAATTATCCCTGCGTTTAGTATCAATTTACTATCGTCTAGCGCAGCAGTGAACACGCACAATGGACGCATCAATCACCTTTCAAATACTAATCATCGCAAAGAAAGTTCTTGCACCCTGATTGAGGCTTGATTAGGCAAGTTAAAAAGGCGAGTATTACTAATACCGTACTTAATTCACTCGGATCTAGTGAATATCCACAACGGCGTTTTACATGTGAAATTTAAGCGCCCGTCAATCCAAAGTTCTCTCACTTTAGTGGAGTTTAATGAAGCGATTGATCGGAGACAATGATGTATCAGGTCTAGATTAATGACGGCCAAATCAGATACACGAGCCGTAAGCCGTACCGACATGATTATCAAACATATACACACCTATCAGACATGCCCGCTTTTTTATATCATACGCATAAGCCTACTCATATCATGAATGCCTTTGATGATATAGCAAACAAGTAATTTTACCTTTTAGCAGCCGAAGCATTTTAAAAGCTCAGTAAACAAAGATCAAAACGTGCAGATAATTGCCGTGACGGGTTTAAGTCAGAGCGGGGGTAAGCGATCTGTTGACGAGAAGGGCCGTGTCTACCCGAGTCGGCTCGAGTGCTGGGGTATCAGTTACGGACACCTAGTACACACGTCTTCTTACCTGTGACGGATCAGGACACCTGCAAACCCCCTAATCAGTATCACACGTAACCGTCGCTGGCCCCATCACCTCCCATCCGTCTGGTGTCGGTGACTGACAATACAATAGCCGAGGACAAGACAAAGTTTAATTCTAAATTCCGGCGGGGAAGTCATTTTACTGATCGTATTTTTTATATAAAAAACCCCGCCAGACAATGATGCAAATTTCAAGCTAACTGGAACTTGTCCTGTGGTGGTGGTGGGATGATCTATTGAGAGCACGTTAATTAGCGGTGTGTGCTTTGAGCGAGTAGATTAACACGGGCGTCACGAGGCGAGCTTATAATGAGTTAACCGGCATGCTAGTCAGGCAGCAACAGCATTCCGTAATTAATGGCCGGTGTAATAGTGCTTAAACGCATTCACTGCGCTTTTATATGGACGGTTAACACAGAGACATTTACCAGAACATTAAAACTTGTATTGATGTCTTTGAATTCGGTGGCCCCCACAATGCGTCCCATTTGCGAGCGACAGGTGTGTTCACTCCAGACAACTACTGACATATCCTCAGGTAATTAGTACAAAAAATCAAAGGTGGTACTAGTCTCTTTTGCGTAAGTCATTGACTCTCTTGATCTGATGATAATGACACAAATCACTCAAAGTGAAGACAAGTGTTAACTCATCATTTCTCAATATCGATACAACAACTAAATCATAAAAGGCCAATTGTTGACGTACTAGACACTTTTATATAGCTGAGATCAACTTTTGCTAATTTCTCATATTCGTAAGCCGTCGTTTGACGTGAAAACCACGGCCACCGGCTTGTTGTTTATACACAATAATATACTCGAGTAAAGCCGGTAAATTAGCGGTGTGTTCAACCTGGGCGTCTTAGTATCAACACATGAGAGGCGAGTTACACCTTGAAATCTTGATTAAGTATTATGATGTGATACGCTAACCTTCGACCGGTTACTTGAAAGGGCTGGCAAAGACAAAGCGTGTGCGGTAAAGGGCTCTAGAAGCAGAAGGGCAGACAACTCGGCCCGATCATCGCTGCCGATCAAACTATGGGACATCAGCTATAACTTGTACGGGATATGTATCGGTGGTGTGGCCGGGGAAGCTTTAAACTGGTGGCGGCGGTGCCCTCTCGTGTGGTGCGAGGAGAAACCACCTGCTAACTACACCTGCCCGGGGAACACATTGATTCATCACGTATATATCACTCGGTACAGCGAGAGAGCTTCACCGATGCCCGGTTTGAATCTGATGCGTATATCAAAGGGTTTCCAAACATTCTCGGGTGATACAACATGAAGATTTTCAATTAACCTTCCCATTGTGCTGCCCATTAATCAAATAAGTTGGTTAATTCAAGTGCGAGTGCGTGCGTTTCCGCGGGACAACTTTCTACCTCGAGTCGATCGTGTAAATAGTTAAATGAGTTACAATCAGTCAAACAAAATAAAGAGCCACGAGACGTTGAAGTTAAAGAGTTCGTAAAGCGTGATAAACTTCTCGTAGATTTATCACGAGCTAAATTTACAATTAAACAAATCATTAGGCACTTGATCGTCGGTTGATTTTAGGATCAGCGCAAAACAAACCGAGAACGACATAAATCATACGCGACAAGTTACCGGGTTCTCAAAACATTTAAGTAAATATTGATCCCGTTGTTTAAAAATAGGACACTTGATTGAGATTTATAACGATTCGTTCAGTTCGGCGGTGGTGTGTATACCTCCTTAGAGGAAACTGAGCTGGCGTTGTGGTCTGTCGGTAACTTGTGGAGTGGCTAGGTGATCTGTGTTGGCAAGTTTGACGAGAACTCGGATATTTGAGACAGTTCAGCTCCGTCCATCGCCCGAATGTGAGTGATTATCGTAAGGGACTCGGCAATGTGGCTTCAATTCCCCGAAGGACAGCTCGCAAGACTAATTGAAACACACGAACAGTTCAAACTGTCTAACATCTTACCTTGCTCTAGGTGCGCTGTAATTGAATGCTCTGGGCTATCTGGCCTAACTGCGGTCGGGTTATTAATTAAGAAGTATTAGAACATGACATAGAGTGAATAAATGGGATTGCCGCGGGACTTGCGAGGTGTCAGATACTCAAAAGATTCCTTCATCTGCGCTTATTACCGATTCACAGGTAATGGGCGGCAGGCGGCATTATCAAGTCTCCAACATTGATCGAACATTCTTCCCCATTCTGCCTCCTCCTCTAATACCCGGGTCTAATACATTTTACATATAGACTAGACACGTAGTTCCTCCGTAAGCTGCTCGTTACACACAAGCCGGCCATTGTTGCTAAAGGGCATCAATCAGGTCAAATTAAGGCTACATAGGTGACAAAACGGATGAATTTAAATGTTTCAGTCAAGTGTCAGATTTAGGGTGATGAGAAAAAAGACGGCGCGCCACTGTTCGGTCAAAGACAGAAAATCCTCACATAATTATATAATCGTCTAGATAACCGATGTTTGGAAACATGGCACAATAGCGCAGAATGCTACTGATCTCATTCGAGCACAAATGATCATGATTCCAGTGAAATGAAAGCTGAGGCACAAAGCGCACGTATTTGTTGGCTTTGATAGACTCTCGCACTCCCTAACTCCTCTACAAATATTTTATTTATTGTGCGTAAGAATACGCATCGCCACTAAGTCTTAAGCAATCAGAGGGGTGTTTCAATTCTTAAACCGTACAAACAGTTACGAAGGTATTCCTTTGAGGGAGACTTAACTAAGGAGATATATTAAGTCGTTTTCCCGACTGATTTTTAGCCCTGTAATCCTAATCAGCACCATCAGTGGGTTCACCCCGCCGTCTTGCACCGCATTCTTTTGGTCTCCACCCGGGCCAACTCGTGTAGTTTCTTCCCTGTGGTGAGACTCATTTTCCTTTCAAGCAGAAGCAACAAGTATATGTGTATGTATTTTAAAGGAACATGAGAGCATTTTTATGTTTTCTCGCCAGTCGCATGGAGTCTCAAATAGAGTTGAAGCATCCTTGAAAACGCCGCCAAAAGTTTACCCGGTCCGCCGTAGATTGTACCTAAATATACCTGGCATAATTTGGTATAAAGAATCCCCGTGTATCACATACTTAAGCTGTCGCAAACGCCGGCTAAATGTCTGTTGACTGTGCATGTAAAACGTGTCTTCATAAAAGGGTTTGTGAATGAAACGCAGAGAACATAAAGGACATGAGAGGATAGAGTTAAAAATAAGACTGACTGCCCTCGCCCATGATGATGTGTGATCTGTTGGTTTATGGCCGATAGAAAACGTGTTAATCTGTTCAGGTAAACTTGTCTGACTAATGATGCGCCGTGTAAATACATCATTCAATGGTTCGCCCACCTATTGTAAAGGTGAAGGGGACCGTTCAGTGGACCGCATGACTTTTTCATGTGTGTCTGTCAACCTTTTAGCCGATTCATCCTTGCTCATCTCAGTTCATCAAACGGGAATAATGAACACCTGGTATTTGTTCTGATTCATGTGAAATATTTCGCGCGAATTTTGAGTGCTGCACGATCCAACATCTGCTATGTCGATGTTGATTTCTCTTCACGCCCTTGTTGCTCAAGAATCTCATCTACAACGTAACACCTTCATGTCTGATTTAAGGTGAATCCTTGTTCTATATTCAGACAATCAGCTCTATATTTGTCTCTCCTTCTCGACCACGAGGAGAAGTGACAAGTTTTCAGAGTGCGGATCTGTCTTTGAACTGAGTTGATTTGAAGTTTAAAACGCCACTGGATGAAGATTAATCAGTTATTATAACTAGGAGATAATTCCTCTGTAGTCGTCATCGATTGTGATTAATGATTTGTTATCTCTAGGATTGTTACACTTTGTTTGACCAATTTACAGTCGAATGAAGCCCGGGTATTACAAAGCGTTTTTGGATGGTGCTCATCTTCGCCGTGCTGCCGTAGTTAATGATATGATTATCCGTCGCTGACTGATTCGCGAATTTATTACCAATCCGAGAGGATCAGAGTGTGAGACGAAAGTTTGATGTTCACAAATCGAGAGATTTAATATTGAAATGATCTTCTCACGCTTCACAACTGTCTCGTTCGTTACACTACAGTGTCTGGGTGCGGCGTGCTCTATTAGTTCTTGATTAATTGTTCAGCACTAACACAATTTCACAATCTAAACGTTGATCGGTAGAACGACCTCCAACCAGCAGAGACGATTGTTGGTTTAAAACCAGGGTATGTGACCCCCGTGACGATTGTCGGATTGTTTTTTTCTAGTAATAAATCGAAGCTAATTCTCTCGTAGACTGTAAACTTCAGTACAAACTGATCCTGAGAACCGAGTAATACAAACCCTATCATCAGCTTGGCAAACTCTCTAACTTCATTTCCCGTTACGATCTTAAAAAGGCGGTTTTGCCGTCAAATTACAAGGTGATTGGCTTTGTGAAACTTATCGTTGTAGAGCGTTGCTGTGATTAGCCCCAATCATGTACTTGGCTTTTTAACAAAGCGAAAAAGCGCCAAATGAGGAGACAAATTGGACACGTGTTTCAGCAGGAAGTCATCATTATTTCTCTCCCTACTTTACCTACATGATTTAAACACTTTGTTCTGCCAAATGTTTTTTTTTATCAAAAATGACATATGCAATGTTGAAAGCGTTTCTGACATCGGTTATTGCTGTAAGGCACGAAATTGACAAACGTGTAAGACATCTTACACAAATTGCACGTGGATTGGGGCAATTTTACACTTAGCAGTCAAATGACATGGCTACATAAGAGTGAAGAATGCCCTCGGCCTCCAGTAAAATAGAGATGTCAAACTTGTCACTACATTTATGATAGCGTACACGCCGCCGTCACAGTCTGCTATTATATTAACTCAGACAGCGAGCGAATAGGCTAGCGAAAATAATTATAGTCTTACTGTCAAACGCGAAATTCGAATGTCAGAATACACATGTAAAATTTGTTTAAACCCTCCTTTAATCATATATTTACATAAAGTATAGAGATAGCGATCCCCGGGCAATTCTTTCAAGTTCCAATAAACACAGAAAAAGGAGAAATTTAAGTTTTTTACGTATCATATCAAATACGGTTATTAGGGAGCATCCAACTACAAATCGTCAAACAAAGCGCCCACGTTATAGAGAGCATGGGTATACGATACATGGGAAAACTCTCCAAACCAGATTAATTACAAAAACCTCTTTCTGGGCCACTGTGTTATTAAAGCTGACTATAAAACTATACTTAGCGGACACACTAAACTTGTCTGATTGTATAAAACAGCTGATTGACACGGGGTTGTAATAAGAGTTGTACCGAGGATTACGTTGATATTTGCACGTGTAAACTGTAAGGATTGACAGGTGACGAGCAGACCGGCTGAAGTAGCTCACTTCTAACTTAATACAAGAACAGAATGATAACAAAACAACGACAATAAAGCCAACGGAAATACGAGCATACTGGTATGTTATTTCATTAAACGGGCGTTGTTAATTTAATGTTTCAGAGATGTAAGGATAAGTTGAACACTCTGGCGATCTCGGTGATGAATCACTGGCCTGGAGTGAAGCTGAGGGTGACGGAAGCCTGGGATGAACATGTTGGACAGCACGCCAAGGATTCTCTCCACTACGAAGGTCGTGCTGTAGACATCACGACCAGTGATAGGGATCGGTCCAAATACGGCATGTTAGCCCGTCTGGCAAGTGAGGCAGGATTTGATTGGGTCTACTATGAGTCACGTGGACACATCCACTGTAGCGTCAAATCAGGTAAGTTACCAATTCTGCTACAAAATCAATTGAAGTTGATGTCCCGAACTGTAATTTTAATTAATGAGAAGTCCGATTTTAAGAAGAATATTCTGGAAAATTGGGACTGTACCCGTGCTTATATATTCTGAAGCTAGGAATGAAATTAGATGCTAATTTTGCGTACATTTTGTTTTATTCAACACTAATCATCAGTTTTAGATATAGTGACACAAAGTTCTATGAAAGTCGTGTTTTATGCATCTGTTACACATTATTTTATATGATTATCAAATTCCTAGTGTACATAACCTTGGACATGATCAACCCCCGTCAAACTCTAACCTCTTGACGTATTTACTGACCAATGACAAAATGAACAAACTAACTTTGTCATTCTGTCACCCAAGGTGGGATGGGTCAGAGACATTCTATTGTTTTTGTCGTCAATTATCAGCTTGTTCAGAGATAAATCCAGTCCGATCACAATATTCACCCATCTTTTACTGCGATGGTCGGTCACGAGTGTTTACCTGCAATATCTCGCCGCTCTGACCTTTTGACCCCATCCGTTTGACCTAGACTGAACAGACAACAATCTCGAGCCATCGATTGCTGAGGATGTAATCAATCCTTAAGCCAACATTTACCTGTGCATATTCAGTCAAGGCTCTGAACTACGACCCACCTGTGTTCTTTAGCACGGGTTTATGTATATCAGGTCAATGACTGAGACACGTTTAAAAAAGTCCTTCGCTGGTGTATGTTTTACAGATCGAAACGAGTGTCGTCAGCAATTGACCATCACGTCTCTGACTAAAGAAACCAAATCACGGCAATTCTTGCCCATGCATCGGCACATAACTTGCAAACTTTAATCATGGAAACTTGTCAATAAGGTTTAATAAAATCAATTTCATTACAGATTCCTCTATCGCGGTGAAAACAGGTGGATGTTTCACTGGAGACAGCACGTTGAGATTAGAAGATGGCAGATCTATTACCATGGAGCAGCTCTCCATCGGAGACCGAATTTTAACGATTGACGCCCAAGGAAATCTCGTTTTTGATGACGTCATTTTATTTTTACACCTCGATGACGTCGCTCTCGCCCAGTACGTTACCGTGGTAACGGAAAACAATCACACGTTATCTTTGACAGCGAATCATCTCATTTATGCCTCAGCTGAGAGAAACATTCACATCAAAGACACTCACCCAATATTTGGACGGGACTTAAAAGTTGGTCAGTATCTGCACATCCGGACTGAGGACAACTCGGTGGCGTCGACGAAGATAGTATCGCTGAGTTCTCGCACCACGACGGGGGCTTACGCTCCGCTCACCAAGCACGGAACGATCGTCGCCAATGACGTAATCGCGTCGTGTTATGCTGTGATTCTGAGCCAAGACATTGCGCACGCAGCGCTGGCTCCCGCGCGCTGGTATTATAATGTTAAACAATTTATCACAAACTCTTTGAGCGAATACGCGCACGATGCCGCCACGGTTGATAACGCGTCTCATGTGATTTTCGGCAGTAGTAGTTTTACCAGTGACTCCAGGGCGCAGGGCATTAACTGGTACATCGAGCTGTTATATTCCATAGGACTTAAAGTAATTCCATCATATTTATGGTACGAGTCATGAGCAACTCGAGTTGTTGTAGTGCTTAGTGTAATCGGTGGTATGACATGCATGTACACAGCTGGCATTCCGGACAAATCGACTGGCGTCTACAAAATCACAAGGCTATCGGCAGCAAAAACTCACACGTTGTCATCCTGCTTTTATCCCACGCGCTGCTGCCGACCGCTTCTCCCTGGGCTTGGCATCGCGCGTCCAACCCATTTCAGAGCCAGCTCAGGGGGGTACAATGGCTGTCGAGCTAGTCTGCCACAGAGACAGGGCATCACGAGCGTTTAAGCGAAGCAGACGACTCGAAAAGAGCATTCCTCTCGATGGCGCCAACATTCCGAGGATGAAAACCCGCTTTCCGATAGCTTCCATCAGAAAGTGATGTCGGAAGCAAAGGTCCTCCACAGCGACAATCTCACAGCTGCGCCAGTAGTACCCTAATATGGGGCCAATTAAACTTTGTGTGTAGAGGCTGTATATAGCGGTTGCTAAATACAGTGAGATATAAAAATATGTTAAGTTACATATAAATATGGCGTAAGTATGACACTGCATTGTTAAATGTTAATAGACAAGCCAATACACTACATGTATATAACAGACACGTTTATGTATGAGAGTAATAAGCAATTCAATGGTATTTTACTGGCATTGCAGTTTCTCTTATCGGAGTAGTCATCTTTACAGCAATATTCTACGATAACTATTTTTAAAGGAGTTGTTAAAAACATGCTACATGACCTAGGCTCACATAGTGTTACATACATGTAATTGTAAGTCTGAAGTGATGGTGATATCTCCCCATCTGTCCTTCATATATACACAGAGGATGCTGCTACACTCACACAAATGTAGATTAACGTATCTTACTCACATGATACTTTGTAATCGCATATACAGAGGATGAATATTTTAGATCCGATTAACAACATCGAAAGGTTTATAATACGGTAAAGCCATTACATATATTTTTTTATTAGCATATATATATATAAATGTATATATACCTAAAAAGGCAGGCCTTTCAGACCACTCAAAGATCACTCCAAGTATATCAGTGTGTGGTGATGTTCAAAGCATAAATATCAAAATGATAAGGCTATCAAATGAGTGCGAGGATATGTAGAAAACACGTCTGTAATAAGTGCTACTTGGCTACTTATTTGTATATACATATGTGATTTAGAATTCAAATTTAGTATTTTATGTCCGGTCACATTGCTTTTCGAAATGCATCGATTGAGTTCGCTTTCTACCCATAGTGTTTAACAATAAGTTCAGGACGTTCTTTTGTCTTGATAGATATGAATATTTCGTTGTGTATTTGTGTCATAATTGCTAAATGGTGCTGAAGTTATATGTATACCTTTCCATTATAGTATTAATATACATGTAAGTAATGGATCCATTGCAGTTTAGATTTAGAATATATTCACTTATGGCCAAGACAAGGCGACTTGAAATTATTTTGTATATATTGGCCACTTTCTACAATGTTCAAAACTTGAAAGTGTTAAAGATAGAACTATTTATTTATTTTAGATACATGTATGTATAAATTTAAAATGTATTGTTTATAGCAGTTCAAAGTTTGGTGAATATACTCAAAATATAATCGTGTTAGGTCACTCTGTACAAGTCTGTTCTCTTGTCTAACACTTATAAGTACTGTGTATTTGTTAAATTTTATTCATCTCACATTAACGTGAGTCCAGCACTTCAAACTTACAACTTTTTGTCCATTATTGTACTTAAGTAACCCATACCTTAAACGTTAACAATTTATTATGAATTTATCTTATGTAGCCAGAATCATACCCGTCTGTTGTTTGAGTCACTGCAACGTACGTTTAAATTAGTGAGCAAGTTTTCTCGTCTCTATGAAACTTTAAAAGCCAATTTGGATGTGTTTAAATAGTGTTAGGCCTCAATTATAAGCTACGATAACTGAAAAGGCTTCTTTTGAATTATTGTGGTAGCGCTCGATCTTCTGCTACGTCCCTCCTCTTGGAAATATCTCCTTTTTGCAGCTATGTCATACTTAGAGTTGATATCTAGATATCTTTACGCTTATGTTAATGGTTTGAGCGCTAATAAATTGATTAAATGAAGTTAAATATTGTCGTTTTTGCTGCATATGTACACTTGTCATAAATACGGTGTGCTCAGTACACAGTGGAGCTTAGAAACTCGCACGGATTGTCTGACAAAACAAATATCCCTTTCTGAATATCTCGGCACAACGAGCGAGGGTTTTGCCAAATATTAGGCAATACCTTTAGTAAGTTATGTGAGCCATCTGAAGACACGAGAGCAGCTATAGGAGTTACATTCACGAGAAAGAATTGGCCTCTCACACGTATATCAAACATTAAATAAAACTCATAAATATTGAAGCCCGGAATAATTAGACCTGTTCAATAGGTATACATGTAGAGACAGTGAGCAGAATCTAATATTTCGTAAATATACGTAAACCAGTTCTTTATCGTACCGTAATCGTAAACTACTACATGTTTTGCCAAAGTATTCATCCGTCGTATTTATGTGTTGCCTACTTCTATTTATGACACAGCTAATGTCTTACCTAGCTATTGCTGTTAGCTTAAATAAGTAGTAACTCCAGACACATAAGTAGTATACCTCGAAGAAGTTGATTGTCATTTCTAAACGATAAAGGCGTTTCTGCAATTTACATCATATGTCTAGATAGCCAATTCAGGACATTTCGCACCCAATAACAGGCAAATCATAAAAAAACAGATGATGAAATTAATGAGAGTATGGAGAGAGAAGCATCCTCCAGCGTGACCTACTTACCCGGAACAATTCACTGGCACGCTGCAAAGCTGCCTTTTTCATCCCGTGGAGAATTCATGTACATCTACATAAGAAAAATCCATTACCTTGATTAAACAAGCCATCTTCAATTGAATAATTTAAAAATCAGCCAACAGAGACATGCACCCAAAGTCTAGATCTGGGACTAAAATACATCGATAGACCAGAGCAAGAAAACATTCTTACACAAAAGGTCATCTGGTTGTTAAATTTTTAAACGAAATTCAATATATAGACATCATGGCTACTGAATTATATGCAAACAATTAAGGCGTACATTTAAAAATTAATCGGGAGGTAAATCGCTGTGAAACCGAACAATTTGCAAGCAGACACGATTAGACATTGTATAGCGGGAGGCGCCGTGGGTCGGTGGCTGGCAAATCGGGCATGAGGGGGAGCAACAAGAAAGAGGCAGCCTCAGAGTAATCAGACGCCGTTTTATGTGACTCATCAGTGACTTCCATTATACAGCATATACAGCGCGAATTCCGGCCACAAACGCTACACATATATACCCCGGCATCGCGGCAAGAAACAATACAGCCGGCTTATATACATTAGCCGCATCTCCGGCCGAGCATACCGCAGATAAAGACAAGTCCCGGGCGGGCGGGCCACGTGATAAGTCCGATTATAGCGCATAGCGTGAACAATTATTTAAAATACATTACCAAAGCCACCGGCCCGGGCCTCTCTGATCAAATGTATGTAAGGCCCGAGCTGACAAAAGCCAACGAAGAGTCACATTGATCCTGGTAGGTAGCGAGCGGGGAGGGCTGGGCTGCTGTGGCTGCGACGGGACGGGGTAGCAGCCGGCGCCCGGGCACCCGCATCACAACCTCCGAATCAACAAATCAACTGTTGCCTGATTCGGTCACTCCTCGCGGCGCTGAGACATATCTGCCCGGTTTAAACAATCAATGCATATGTCGTGTGTCGGAACAAAGGAGAGATACGCGTAATTAAGTAGATGAGGGAGGAGCGGGCGGCCCGCTAACCGAGCAGTGGTACACGGCGCTGACACCACCAGCTCGAGCTTTCTTCTGCTCGCCTCAAGCGGTGAGAATTACAGGCGCAGTTCCAACTGGTGTCGGTGGTGTTTGTGGCGGGAGGAGACAATGCTCTATGGCCTGCGTGAGTTGCTTCTAATGCGGCACCCAGAAGATTTGAGTTTATAGGCTGGCGGTGCTGTGAACATAGACGATTAGCTATCGCGTTGCGTCAGAGGCTGAGATGCTGATTACATTTGGCGGCTGCCTGATGCCACACACATGCAGGGCAGTGACAAATTCAGCTTGATAACCAGTGCTAGATTTCGCCGCTAATTGTTGACCAGCGAGTGCGACGGCTGGTCCCTTTGCTGGATATGTAAGCTTCGGATATGTATGTAAGCGTGTAAGTTGTGTAATTGAAAAGTTGATCTAACTACAGGCGTAAATAACGGCATGAGTTAAAAACCTTACGCAACACTTGTTGCTCCAAATACGGGTTAACATCCTTTTGTGGTGGCACATACATTGTAACTACCCATTGTCAGGGTTGTATGTAACGCCACTTTTCACAGAAGAGCTCCATGTTCGCTGTGTGATTTTACATATTCGGACTACAATGAACTTGCTAGCGGTTTATGACATACTGCGGAAAGTACAAAACGCCGCCACAGGGGGCCGATAGACATGAAATAACTCTCACTGTACAGGATTAACTAGCTGAATTCATAACTGCATTACAGGCGGACACTTTCGATCCACGTACGACGATACGGGCGCTACAGGATTTTACTTTCACGTGTTAACCTTATGAATTGAAGTCTCCCAGAGGATTTGGTGCCTGAAACACGGCGGCCTCCCGCAAAGGAAGCCCGAAAGAACTCTTCTAGGATGTATCGATCGGAGAGCACCGACCGCATGTATCGGTAGCGCGGGCAGGTACGATTGTAGGTTTGTGGCTATCCCGTTACATACATACTGTACATGGACAAGTGACCCCAGCAGCGAGACACGCGCAGGACCGAGCATGGGCCCTTTGCCAACCTTTACCCCTTCCGTTTCCACATAAATATACATATATGTGCATCACGGTTCGTTTGCGCTCACAGCACACCAATTTCGTGAAAGGCGGCCGTGGTTTAACAGTGCTGGCCCGAGGCAAATTTAATACATTTTAATGTAGCGAACTACGCTTTTGCTAGGAATTTCACATTTCATGGTCTGGGAGACTCGATTCAGCCGACCACTTCACCAATGCTGAAATCTACCCTTTTGTCTGGGCCCTGGATTTAGGACCTAAAAATGCGACTTTGCAATCATTGTCATCAATGGAAATGAGACCAACTGGGTTCGGAGTTTTGATTATAGGTAAGATTGATGATTTAATATAATAGAGAGCTGACAATGTACAGCACAATTGTACATAATGAAGGCTTGATGGAATGTACTCAGTCGAAGCTAGATAATCACATTGTTCACGGATATAGATGTGTTAATCTCGTAAATATATACGGAAGTTGTTTAACAAATATCATTTTACAAAAGCTTGCTGTTCATATCATCTGCACATTGATTTTGTATACATCTGTATTTTATTGGCGAGTAAGTTGGTACGTACACCGAATTCTATCGTTCTGCAAGGGATATATATCACCTACTCGGGATTTGGCCAAGTTCGGCCGCACAATATTTGTGGTATCATTCTGGGGATGTTTAAAGCAACTATATTCGTCCCCTGGGGTCTTACATTACCGTATGACTGTTTCAATGTAATGTATCGCAACTGGGGGGAAAACGCAGTCGGCAGAAACAGTTGCTATTCTGTTTAACTTAACGTCCGATCACCATAAATACTCATGTTCCCTTGCCTAATACAATTTATTTACAGACCTTGTTCATATACACAATATATACGGGTATTGCGCTTGTTCACATAGCTGAGCCTATTAGTCTATAATTTAAAAGGCTTAAACTGTGTGCTTAAAGTGCGACAGATCGAAATATGCCATCCCATGTAGCAGTTCTACATAGAAAATACATGCCTTCTTAAAGTGAGGTATCTGTATTCCTAAGCCACTCACGCGTGACCTGTTACCGAGTATTTTCGAGCGGGACATTACCTGAAGGACTCGTTAATTATGTTGATATTCTAGCTAGGCACGAAGCCCGGTATTTTCGGCGGAATCGCACGGCACCATATAGAATCATTTTACGGCTGATTACTGGCTTATTACAAACAGATAACTACGGTATGTGCTGGTTTTCTGGCGACACTAGGTGACAAATTGCGCTCACTGAAACATTGAACGCGGATCCTGGAAACGACTTAAAAAGCCAGACAGATGCTGCCTACTAATAAAACCAACTATCAGAGACGATGTGCACTCGAGCATTTATATAGAGAGTCATATTGTATGGTTCTTGTTTCCATGCACCCGTTATTAGGTAGGGAGTCAGCAGACGGGCGTGAATAAAAAGCACGCGGCCCAGAGCTGTGCTGTCTCTGCATCAAGCGCGTAATGAATTACATCGTTTAACGCGAGGGTTGCTGGTTCACCACCAGTAGATTATTGAAGGCGGTCTGTACCCGACTCGCTATGTTAATTGGGGAACAATCAATGAACGACTGTCAAGTTGAGTTGTATTTATAAGTAAAGATAGACCCAGGATGGCTGAAGTCGGCGCCGGTAGATGCTGAGCTTGAACATGTATATGTATCTGGTTATATATGTTTATGGGCAGGGAAGCGTATAAAATACATCCTCCTCTCTGTTCTTTGTGACGGCGCTGGGCAGACGCACTTATTCTTCTCCTCCTCCTTTTCCTGGCTAAATTCAAAGACATTTTTAAAAGTCGGATATCGACTTTACTCTGTGCACTTTAGCATGGTTAATCCAGATTAAAGCCAGAATTTGGAAGCCAGAAGCGTTTTTTCTGCGCAAAGAATATTGTACATATTTGCACAAATACTAACAATTTTATAAAATATCGCTTACTATTTAATATCGCAATCGTAAGCCAATATAAACGTTCTCTTAATCTTTTAAGTTACGGAAAGGCTGAAATGTCATTGATATACGCATAAATACGAAAAGTAACCAAACAGATTTAGGCATTGATCTCCATAATCTTTTACATAAATTTTCAGTAGCTCATGTTTTGAGGATAATTATATATTCGCTGGGAGCTAACGTACAAGCAAAGAGTCAAATTGTATAGCATGGCCTGCACCATTGGCTATAGCTGTTAGGTTGTAAAATACCGTGCCTTTTCTCTGCACGGCCCCAGCCCCGCCAATTCAAAGGAAATTTAATGCAAACAAACTACTGCTGCAACATTGCGTACATTTATACAGACGATAAACCGAACCAATTCAGAAATTTCTCTCCCCTATATGTAAAAAGGAACATGGTGGTCCTGTTGAATACACACTTCATTACGTAGCACTTAACAAATGGGGATTAATCATGTTTTCTTCTCACATGTACTGCTCTCTCTCTTGATAAACAAATTAATTTTATTTACAGTGTCATGTATGACGTTGGCAGCTTATGGGCAGGAGGAGTTTCAAGGTATTTTCTAAACAGCATGAAATTTCTAGATCTTGATTAAGTGCATGAATGTATCGAGAAATATTTGTGATCCTATTTTTCAGTGACACTTTTATATCACAAATACGACATGTTTAACTTGGTGCTCCACAGATCCGGTAACATGTTACGAATGTCTAGACAGCGCCTACAATACGTCTTGTGGGCAACCTCTAACCATCGAAGACTTAGACTCCCTTGACAGTATAACATGCAAGAAAGGAGCATGTATAAAATGGGCGTACTACAAAAATCGTGAGTAGAATACTCTAACCATTTATCTTTTCCCTCTTTCGAACTGGGCTATCTGCCGAGCGGAGCACAGATTTAACTACTCGCACCAAATCACTGCTTCTGGTGCACAGATTGGTTTGCCGACTACTTAAACTAGCTGCTCGCACCTCATATCAGGTAAATCAGAAGTGAGCTGCAGCAATTGTAATTCATGGACTGATGTAAAGTTGACGTGTAAAGTTGGACTCAGCCTGGTATTAAGATAAGCCGCAGTATAAGAGGCCCAGGAAGAAAACCTGCTTTTGTTGTGCAGCAGCTCATCAATCTTTTGGTGAAACATCACTACTTCATATCTGACAAGCGTGCAGTTTTTAGCGGTAGAACCTCCGAAAAGCTGGCATTGTGCGAATTCGAATTCAAAATGTCTGATCAATCAAACATGGAAACGAATTCCCTTCTCACGCGAAGTCTTAATGATACCAACTCCACAGGGCGTATTCCGTTATAATGAATAGCAACACGCTGATGCCTTTTTGTCGCTTGTTTTGCAGATGAATTGCTCGTGCAGCGTACATGCAGTGAGAGAATCAACATTAACATCCACTTGGATCATGTGTGCAGATCCGAGCGGACTGGGAATGGATATCTGTGCATGTGCGAGGATGACATGTGCAATCATGCGTCGACTTTCGTTTGCTCAAAACACTGGATGATGATCATGATGACGAGCCTACTCGTGCCATTCATCGTTGCTCAGAGATAGCGCTGTAGAGCATTATGCATAAGTAATGCTTTGAAGCGGGGTCCGTCTTACAGCTCATATCAACTTTATCAGGGGACAGCATGCTATGTCTTCCAGTTTCGTGATACACTTGTTCTAATGTATCCATATTCTCCCTGAAGATTTCAGAGCTCGATCCATTTGTTTATTGTCATCTATTAATACTTCACCTTCTAATGCCATTATATATGCTACCATATTGTATGCACTATTTGCCTATTGCAGACATTCATCCAATGATTCCTATGCATGATCTGTTTCTTATACAATATAACATATTCACAAATAAATAATTATGTAGTGCCGAGCATTGCATGACAAATTAACCACAAAGTGGCTCTTTTAATTTCTTACAAACTTTTTGTAGATTTACTGCAAATTTCTAGACAAAAACGTTTTCCGCCAGTCCGTCTATAATGGCACTCAAAATTAACTATTTGTTTCGATTCATTGCGATATTGGATAGTTTTATTTCCG
>JAXGGS010770421.1:47486-57655 GCA_035585475.1 Armandia brevis
CCACTCGTCATCTCTACAGAGCGCCCCGGTTAAGTAGTATGGATTGCGGTGTGCAGGAAACATAAAAGGACTATGAAAGCTTCACGAGCAGAGCCGCACGTGGACCACCAGGATACTGATTCTCCGCTCATTGAGCCCGGCCAAACTCATATATCTGAGGGCGCAGAATTCTTACTCGCCTCTTCCTCCACCGTGTAAAAGTGTGGGTGGACCAGCGGACTCGCATCGGCTTTAGCTGAGAATGCCGTGATCTACTCACCCTTTAATGGTGTTCTCCTAGAGCTCGCCCATTTCTCCCCTGCCTGAATAGGCTCTCTAACAGCTACTTGATGTATATCCCCGCCCGAATCAGAATTCTGGCTGTATTCCCTGTAATGGAAGCCCGTGGCTTTTATTGTGCATTTATTAGTCACTGCGGAGGTGGAGCGGCCAGTTTCATTGTTATCCGCCGGACAGTAACACAAGGGGTGCCCGGTAGCTGCTTGCCAGATCTGTCAGAAGCTTTCATACAAACGACGACCAGCAAACGAGGGTCTTTATACAATTACATGCAACTCGCAGCCCTTTCATGATATTAGCATGGCGGCCATGGGAGACTTCCTAAAGTAATTTCTCTCAGTGTTTTTGACGATGTTTTGGTGGTCGTGTTGAAAGATTTAGGTCGGCTATTGCGTGATTGGATGGTCTAACATTGCTGAAACTGCATACTAATGGGTTGGACGTTTAACGGTGAAGACCGGCGCATATATATGCGGTTACTAAGGCCCCCGTCTAAGGTGAGTGGGACAGGCGATAGGCGGCCTCACCACGTAGTGACACTTGTCCCATCGCTTGCATCCTCCTCCGCTCCCGCCTCAGCAGCTCCTGGCCTGTACCTGCTGCCTCAGCTTACCGAGATGATTTGTCACACTACACTCTCGCCGGGGAGCCCTAAAGAGCGATTAAACAGGTCAGAAATTGGCCAGCGTGTGGCTGCCAGTCAGACCTCAGCTTTAATACATTAGCCGGTGTAATTATGGTCACTGCAGATGCTATTCCTGGCTAACTAACCCGGCCAGAGCCTCTGCTGCACGCTGATACATACACAGGTCATCCGAGTGATAGAATTAATCGTGTTCAATGCCCCAGTCACTGCTGGTAATTTCGTTTCGATCGACTCATTCCAAGATTGACTGAACTGATAATTGTCATGCTTATCAAATATTTATGTCCGGTTTCGGAATTCAGTCAGAGCACACGAGATGCACACAAGAAATCTCTTCTTGCAACAGTTTCCTACACCAGCTTATCTTGCATAAAGCGAGCATGTTTAGCGTCGGCTTATTGTGTATGTAGTCTGTATTCATTGTCCATCCCGGGTGTCTAAGCGCTTTCCTAGATCCAATTATTCACCCCATTGTGGAGTTTTATTACTTTTACATCGAGCGCTTACCCTTAGAATGGCCATGCCTCTGCCGGCGATAGGTCCACGGGTCGCCATAACAAAGGCGAGCCGCTTTCAAGGCAGTCTCCGCCGGCAACCATTCAGCAGCCAGCCCGGCCTTCCCCCATTCCAGAGCGAGTACCAACCCGATAGTCAATGATAGAATCATATAGCAAACGTAGTGAGCCCCACCGGGAAACCTTGACTCCTGATCCGCCGAGGGTGATCTAATGTTATTGAAAGGTTGCGTTCCTGCCTGCCAAACTCCACGCATTCACCAATATGATCAATATGAGTTTGAAGATGTTTTACTTTGAGCCCGTGTTCGATCACAATTAATCGATACGGGCGAAGGTTAGATTCGCCGGGGAGGGGGCCCCGCCAACAGTAGCCGCCCTAATATGGAATCTTTATTTTGCTGTAGCGAGGCGAGCGTCGCTCAGCTGTACGTCATAAACGTCCTGCTCGATTTCGTCTGGCGTGTGCGGTGATAGCAGCGTTTTTTTTATAAACTCGAGCACATAAAAGGATATGGGGATGGAAGCAACGGCTTCACCACCACTAAGTCCGCGGCTTTGAAGTGCCTATAATTGATGGCGCAAGAGTGTCACCCATCCTCGACAAGTGCATAGTGTTAATTTGGTATTGATTTTCCCACATCGACGCTGCTCGTCTCATTAAAATACCTCGTAAATACAATTGTCTTGAGGTTTCCTTCATCCGTACCGACCTGAAACTATATAGCAGCAGCAGCCTCGGCGTTTATCTCACGGTGTGAAATAACATGGTGAGCAGGAGGTGTACGACTGAGGGGATCATAATCCCCACCATAAATCTAATCCCCTAATATTCCCGGATACTTCCTTCCCTGATACCCATTAATATCTGCCATCATTACCGACTGTCCATTCCTGACAGTTAAAAGCCGCACATTAGAAGGTAATGCCATCACGCGGTAAGGCAGCAGTAGACTCTGCTTTTATAACGACACCTGTGAGGCAGAGCGATGCCTACCTCCACACTGCTGTACACAGTGGCCGGCGATGTTATACACGTGTAGCGCCGCTTTTACCGGAAATAGAATTCAGGGATGAAGGAGAACATGTATTCTTGTTGGAGATGACCTGACGGGAGCACGATCCCTGTCTCTCTGCTGCTCCTTGCCGAGCTTTAATCGCGGGCAGGCTGCAGCTGTTTGAGTGGGCTGTGCTGCTGATGAGGTCTCGGCCATAGATGTGTTCCCATGATGGATGAGTGAGCGAGCAACCCTGAACCGAGCCGCAGCGCCGACACCCTTCGCTGCTTGTTCGGCCTGAGGTAGGCAAAAGCTCGGGTGCTGCTCGCACACGGTTCTTTGACAAAAAGCGTAATAAGTTTGGATGGGCGGTGACTACTCTGGCGATCCTACCGGCGCTCATGTCCTATAACAAGAGTGATGGCGGCCTTTCAACTCGCCTGAGACAACCGGGTCATTAGAGGTCCAGCAGATAGCCCTCTTAAGCCAAAGTCAAAATAAGTGGCTCGGCTTTCATGGGTTCCGGCGCAAGAATTCTAATAACGGTTAGACAAGCAACGGCGGACATCGAAGAACAAAGCCGAGCTGTGTGATGATAAACGTAATAGGATCGTCGGCTTTATTGAAAATTGAAGGATAGCCCTTGTGCAGTACATATGCTGTTCGGAGGTAGCAGGCTGATCACGTATGGACTACATGAATGTCTGCCGGTGAGGTAAATAACGTTACTGTCAGATGGCCTTGTCCGTGCCCAAACAACGCCGAGCAATCATCAAGCTTCGATACGCCGCAATATTCTGCGTGAAAAACTCGGGATGATCTGTGCCACTCGTCGTCTGTATTCATTATTAATCAGTGAGGAATGTGTGCGGGTATTACATGTCGTCTGCTAATCCAGTTATCCCTCGCATCAGTGGTATATGAGTGAATTATACACCCATCACCGGCTCATCCACGTGCTTCCTACTCGTCACCATATCAACCGTGTCGCTCCCGAGCTGCTCGGTGAAAGACTTCAGCCTCGGGATGACAATGCCGAGTGGAAGCGCTGTTTTTGCCGCTCATGTTGATTGAGAGGAAAATTGAGATGGATTTGTCGATTGCTACCATTAGGAGGAAGACAAGAACGGAATAAATTGGTCGAGTTGTTGGTTGAAGGTTGGACACATACGCAGTGCGGCTCTCACATTGACCCAGGATAGCAGACGACCACAGACGTTTGGGCGGGAAAGCTAGCTGCAGCCAGCCCTCATCTCTCGGCGGACAAGCACGTCAGGTGTGCGGAGGAACACGGCTTTTCATTGCTCATTATGGAAAATTGTCTGACTACTGGAAACAAAAGTCGGACAAAGCCACCACGCTCGTACTATTCACCTGATGATTACAGTTTGTCGGTGGCGTCAGCGTTCACTATCTTTGATCGTATTGCTCAAGATCTCATCCCCTTGTTGCCTTACTTTTTCAATCGACTCGGCTCAAATGAAGTATCACCCGGCGGAGGACTACTGATGCAAGTTTGATTATCTCTGAACAGGATAGCGGGTGTTATCGTATAGTGTAGGAGGATGTACTAGGAATAGTGTTTGTGTTAGTGGGAATTGTGCGTAACTCATACGTTAATGCCGTCATGTGTTAACGGCACAAAGGTCTTGACCACGCTATGGAAATGCGGACATGAATCAAGTG
This sequence comes from Armandia brevis, assembly GCA_035585475.1. NCBI lineage: Eukaryota > Metazoa > Annelida > Polychaeta > Opheliidae > Armandia > Armandia brevis. The sequence continues at coordinate 51,611 of JAXGGS010770421.1, forward strand.
CAGCACTTCCTAGCCATCGTCTTGAATGGTAAGTACTATCCACCTAATTTTCACTGATTACACTTAACATCCAATCACACTCATTGTTATTTCAGACTTGCGATTCCTATTCACGTCATTTCTTGATATCTCTAAAAGCTTTTTTTTTACATTTTTTTTGTCATACCATATAAAAGAGAATTATTCACCACTAAAATCCCGATTGAGTTGGCTTTGCAACACAATGCAATTTTCTCTCCGCCTTTGTGGGACATAAAGAGAGAGCCCACTCCACACATCCCACCACTTCCGGTTTAATGCAACAGAAGGGAATTATGCTAGGGGTGAATGTCAATTGAGACCGCGGACCACAAATCTTGTAGACCTTATCGATGAACAATGGCAAGTGTAGCAGAAATGCATAATAAGCATCACGCCGAGATAGCTGTGCTTTAAAGAGTTCTCTTCCTTCGGTTCCACCCTATTCCTGACCGTCTCGATATTCATCGCCGAGAGTGGGACGCAAGTGGAATGTGTGATTTTATATCACAGTTGGCAAATAAGGACATAATATTCAGTGCAGAGCTATGATTTATTGCTGTGATTATGTCTGTTATCAGAATCCCATTTTCAGATTATACACGAACCCTGTCTATTTTACAAAATTACCCAGTATTTCCACATACAGCTGTATATGTAGTGCGCTTAGCTGATGTAAAATGAACCAGTGGCTGCATACCAGCACATGCATTGAAGTAGACGACCTTTAGACGTCGTTGCGTGCTCTAAACGTGATCAATTTAGAGAGCGGGAGCGGAGACATATGATAGCTAGGACACTTTGACAATTACTGCATAAAAATCAGATTTGGTACAAAAAGGAGCTGTCAGGCCTTTGGTGTAAACCTATTCGAGTTGTTGTGATTGGAATATTCAGGCCTGTCAATTCTTTTCATCTGATCCATTCATACAATTCATAAGCTGCCTGCATAATGACGGTATGGCTTTGTGACTTTGAATTAATTACTTGTTCATGTTACAGGGATCTGCCCGGTTGTTGTTGGCTCAATCCAGTACGTTTACGGGGTATTGAACTGAATTATGCAATCAGTGGTTGATCTTTTGACCGATTTGGGTATTTCGATCAACCATTCTTTCATTTAACCTGGTCTGTAGGCATCTCGTCTGATAGAAATCATTGCATCAGCATCTGACTCTGCGCCAAATACTCCACAGGTGAGAATAATCATGGACCGTACGTCGTGGTCACAAAGCAAGATATACGAGGCTTAGACTGATCACTCCGACTATCAGATCGTTTTATCGTAATTGGGTTCAATGTGGCCTTGTAAATCCTGCAAAAATGGCTCGAAGTCAGAAGACAGCAGCCATCAGAGTCTAGCCATCTTGGTTTTCCTGCTACGCTTGCGTTTGATTTAACTCATCCATCCCGGCAGTTCTGCTAGGCCTCAGAACGGGTGACCTAAAAGCAAGCGGAGAGATATATTCAGCCATAGTATGGCAATATGTAATGGCTCTCTAGAAGCTAATACTGGGAGTACACGTGTGTAGCGTGTAGTGTATCTTTCCAAAGGAATTGGTCAATAAATCCGGTAACTGGGTTGCATGAGCAATTGCTTTATCGCTGTGATATGTCTATATTAAAACGAAAAAAGAATTTCCAGATTACATGCATGCACCTTTCTAAAGACATATCACATGTCCCCTGTATGGCTCTCTGCCGTGGTCCTTGTTGTTAAAATGGAAGAGACAATATTAGCCCAAATGTTTACAGCCGAGAACACAAATTTAGAAAAATGAGGCAGAGTCGCCGGGTCACATGAGTCAGCATGAGAAGACAGAAACCGGAGTCCGGCATGAAAATTAGAATATAATGTGATTTCAAGGTTTAGCTAGTTTTTCATGTTTGTAGCGTTGAAGTGTTGATCCGCTCTGGCAGACCACCCGGTCGTAGAATGCATAATTAGCCTCTGTGGACGGGTGGCCCGAGCTACATAAATTGTACACAATCCTGTAATCACTCTCTACCATTTACGAGTTTGACTCCACGCAAGGCCATTATAATGCAAGTAGGTTTAGATGTGTACGTCTTGTATGTATTTAAAAGACAAGCCTCGCCTCACTGCCACATGAAAAACAAGATAGATGATTGGGAGAGAATATTGCATATAATTGACGAACAGCAATTTCCGCCAGAATAAATGAATAACCACAAAATTATTTGGACCTAGCTCTTGAGACATTATATTTTGATGCTTTCTCCATGAGATCAGGATGGCGTATGTATTGAGGACGACAGTTTAGATCCTCCTTAAGCAACGCTTAAATAATCAGTAGTACGCCTATCCAGTCCCGGTGGAGTCCTTGTCTGCCTAGACACTCTTTCCTGTACCCCAAAAACCATGAACATTGAAAAGGATGATTTCATCTTGAAAAAGAGTTGCCCATCACGAATCCCGCGTGGCAGCAATCGTCGGCTATTGAACTGTCCTTGAGGTTTCTTATAATAAAAACAACTCCAGTCTTTTGGGAAAAAGAATCAATTTAAGGCAAGGTGCTCGTTGTATCATCATATGGATTTAATATAATTCTACTTCAACCACTTAATTTACCAACAAAAACATTAGAAAGAATACCGAAATAATTCACCGTTGTATTGTCGACGCCAAACCATACCACTCTTAACGGGACTCTCCGAATTCATTTTATTTCGTGGGAATTCTACAGCAGAATATAGCAGGAGAGAGCAATATTCTGACCTAGTTTAACAGTTAGAATCCATCACGTGCGGACCCTTGCGCCCAGCGTTAAAACGCGTGATCGCATTTTAATACGGTAACTAATAGGTTCTCAGCGGACGTATAATAGCGTCTCTCGCATTCTGAACATATTAGCCTCGGGCGGGTCGTATTTACAGAGCCAACTCGAGGATCGGCATTATCCTGGGATGCTAGATCGTCTGCCCTGTGCAACTGTAAAAAGTGTTGGATAATACTCTCCTGCTCTTAAATAGATCCTGAAGGCCATTTTAGGTGGCGGAATGTATCATGCTGTTTTACGCGTTGGCCTCTTCATTTATTTGACGTCAGATAATGCCAGCGCAGTACTGCGATTCACATCAGAGCCTAAAAGCATCTCAAAACCAGAACGTATCTAAGCATTTCCTGATCAACAACGTGGTTTATTGCTTCCCCTGCTGCCAACGGTATTTCATAATCCCATAATGTATTATTTACCATTTAGATGCAAAAAAGGGATCGCGCTCCGGCTAGCAACATCTGGTGGACAAACTCATTATAGCTGATTCCTCGGCGCAGCGCCGTGTGTATGCCGGGGCCCGGCAACCAACCTTAAGTGGTTATTTGCTTCATAACAGGAAATCCCCGCTGCCTCCTTGATCATCTGTGACAGAGATATATACTAGTCAGTTGTCGAAATGTGCAGTGGTTTCCTTCTGCGCGACATCACAGTGCTCGCCACAACCATTCTATATATTACCAAACCCCGAGGTGGCTAATTAATTTTTCTTCTATGATTTTGCCTGCTCCGCATGTCATAAAAATTACGCGCGATGAATTTAAAATCCTGTGCCTACAAAACTTTCTCTATGGGTCTCTAAGGCCTAATTGTGGGATTTCCGATGCGGGTCGTTATTGCGTTCGTTAGACTTATTGCCATCAATTGAGCTTGCATTTATGACACCGAGGAAGACGAAATGTTGTGCATATTCGCCAGTTCGTTAGTCTGATTGCCGTCTGTTGCAATAGAATTAACTCTAAATTGGCATAACCGCTCCGTCAAATTATTCAGTCGACATCATGCGCCATTGAAAATACAATTCCTGCAGCAGTCAGCGGGAGAGATCTATACCCGATGGCATGTCTTCTGCGGTCTGTCTGCTGGAGGCACCAAAACATCCAGCGGTCAGCCTCGATCTTTTCCACATAGAATATTTACGGTAGATTGCACACATACAGGCAGCGTCATTTTTGGTAAGCCACCTCAGCGTGTAAGAGCCACGACCTGCGGACGCTGGGACACACTGATATACTCCAGGATCAAAATGTCCCTACCGCAGTCAAATGTGTGGTACGTAGATGGCAGCGCGGCAAGTGCAGCATGAGTGCCGTATACGCTAAATTATGTATCGCCGTGAAATAGCTATACTGACATTTGATACGCGGCATAGGGAAATGCACGAACCTTAATGTAAATTATTCCATCTCTGTGCCTAATTCATCAGCTAAAATAATTGTTTCTTCCTTAATGCTTACCGTGAAGAGTTAAGTCGTGAATAGCGTGACGACGTAGCACTACTAATGCACTACTGAGTCTACTATCCAATGGTTTCTTGTTTGCCTGAAGCTTCTTCCATTCATCACCTGTTACTTGTATCGTGGTGCCATCTACTGAGAACATCTGCTGACTGTTAGCTATGGCGCAGTTAGCCGCTGGGGATAATTATGTAAGTGAACAAATGGTCAGGTAATGGTAGTTAAAAGTAGTTAACGATAATTATAATCAAGTAATTGTGCAATATTAAGCAGCCTTGTTCGTGGTCTACGCTATAGTAACCTATTCTCCATCAACTGTTCACTTAGATATGGTCAGAAAATCAGTCATCTGAATAGGGGCAACACATGGTCGAAACGTTACAATATGAATTTTGAGTAATTATTCCGCGGACAGAGTTCTAGTCGTGACGACCTGTGTAAAATATATCAGATGGCACTACTGCCAGCTTGTATATAATGCTATCCGCAAGCAACCAGCGTCGTCTTACAATGAAACAATTCCTACATAAAACGATGAATAATATGTGTGTGCCCCGTGTTCCCTAAGATACTAATTCACGCTTGTCACGATTTTACACCTACTTGAGGGGCACGGAACACGAGTGTAAAATAGCGTCCGTCCCGGCTGAGCTGGCGTGACGCTCCGCTCGGGAAGGGACTCTTTTTTAACTAATCGTATGATCCTGTCACGTCTCGCCCAAACGAGATGTAGTCCAGGCTCATTCGCTGGAGACTGATAAATTCGATTATTTGACAGTCGACTTGGAAGTAACTTGCAAAGGAGTTTAGAAGGATATTCACGCCCTCATCTGTAGAATTCCAAGCATGGAAATGATCAAAGCTCCGGGTCTACCGTCTTTCGTTAAGCCCGGACTCGGATCACTCGGTGGTCGGGGGGTAATTCGGATTACATTGAGCCAATTCATAATACATCATGTACGGGCTCCATTCGTTATACTTTATTGATAACATAATAACAAGTGACTGTATTACCAAATGCCAGCCGCGGATTTGCCCGAACCGCCGGGTCCGCGGGTCCATTATGATGAATGGAAACAGACGAAAACTAGTTTCCAGTGGTGGGCGATAAAAAACGAGTTTGGTAATACTGGGGATTTAAACTGTGTCAGACACGCTGTTTTCCTGTGTATCACCCTTGTTAACCACCCAGACATATTTGTTCTAACCCTATATTGCTTCCCTCCATCTTACAAATTAGACGTCGCTGCCTCCGTGTTGCAGCCAGAAACGTGCACTATCCGATGCTGACACTTTTGGGATGGGAAAAGTAACAAGTGGGTTATAACGTCTTTACTGCTGACCGCCGTGTCTCTAATAGTCCTCCCAGGCACCAGCGACGTGCCTTATAGCATCCAGAGACACACACCCCTCACTGAATGATTTTTATATACGCCCCCAGACGGCCTCGGGTGCGACAGGATCGGTGGAAGCCGTCGGATGTCTCCATTCCTATTAAAGAAGGCCCGTTTCCCAGAAAGGGTGCCATACAGTCTCATTCGTCCACCGTTTTACAGCCAAAAAAGGTGAAAGCCAATTAATGGTGGAATCATTTGTTACTGGGTATAAATCTCCAACATGGCTGCTGCTGCTGATGCTGCTACTGCTGCCGCAGTACCCTGTAGCTGGGGGGCTACATCCTTCGGGCGGGGCGGGGCGTTTGATTACTTGGACAGGCGAGCAGCGTGATTCGGGTGCTTATTTTTATTCACGATCTTTTATTACATCATGTC
>JAXGGS010770422.1:0-27958 GCA_035585475.1 Armandia brevis
TCGATCGTCAAAAATCGATAATCACGATCATCAAATGTGCTAATTACACCTTTAATCACCCTCACATATGACGTGAATGCTCGCGACGAAAATAGTACAAAGATATGAAGCAATACACAGCTCACGGCAAGATTGGAATTTGGTATACGGAAGACACCCTTAAGACCAGCTTTATTTATTTACCTATTCATATATTTTTGTTTTAGGAACATCACAAGTCATAAACACATTACATCTGATTTCTGGAAAGAAAAACATTCTATCGCATCGATGACAATTTGTCTACAAGAACATACAAACAATTTTTTTATTTACAGTTTGTTGGAAAACAAACAAAAAACAACCCAAAACAACAGCAACAACAACAACAATGTATAAACAACATATAAACTTTGCCTTAACGCTGTGAAGCACAAATTCGAATTAAAAGACGAAGTTGTTGTGCAGAATACAAACATTTGCAATATGTGATGACGTCGCGTATCTGCTAAAAAACGCTTTGGGACAGAAGAATTGTGTTATAAAACAGTTTGACAATATATAAATAATATGTGAATTTTTTTTATTTATGCGATAAAAATATTTATTTTTGTGACTATTGTTTAGAATATAGTATACCTTTTTAATTTGTTCTTGTCATTCACTTTCACCACACGCTGATAAACTTTTATGATAATCAACGTTCTATCCTTCGGAAAACCATGCTTGAAAATAATTACTTGAAAGAGCTTCGGCGGGTAGGTGTTTCATATTCTGACGAGGAAAATTCTTTTTGCACTACTTTGTCAAACGTGTTGACCCCATCCCAATGTTTAAGCATAATCAGAGACGCGCACACCGTCAGATTCTGTCAGAATAAAGACGAAAACCAATATTTCAGTTGTGCGTCCTACTATGATTCTGAGCTCGCTGAAAAGATCTGGAAAAGTATAAAAGAACATGTGCCCGAATACTTTATGTTTACTTCTCATCGAGCTATTGGTGTTAACGAGGACATTCGCGTTTTCAAATTTGAGGAAACACAATTTTGTAAACCACATTACGACGACATTTGTGTTAATGAGGACAATTCTGCAAAGAGCTATTTAACAGTTTTGATCTTTTTGCAAGAAAAGTTTAAAGGTGGAAGAATCGTCTTCCCAAATGAAGACTTTGACGATCGAGTTTATGTGCACCCCGAAATTGGAAAGAGCTTAATTTTCAAAAATAATTTGCTGCATGAGTTTGAGCCGGTTCACAAGGGTTCAAGCTATATCTTACGTACTGACATATGTTACAAAACACCACACATTGTAAAACCTCATTCGCGATGTGATATATTTTAAACAGATCAATACCAGTTGTTATTATTTCTTTTACCCTTTCACAATCTTGTTGACAGTGGTCACCAGCGACAATGAATCAAAGTTTAATTCGGGCGATACGACCAGTTTTTTCTTTATTTGGTCATAATAGTTTTGTTTATCTCCAAATCTAGACAATACGTGTCTTAACACTATACTCCGAAATCATACTGATTGGTTCCAATATTTGGAGAGATGGGGGTTTTTGATTTTGTTGTATTCGTAGCGTTTTAGTGTCTACCAAACAATATTCTGTCACACAACAGGCCCGTTTTCAGTTTTAGCTGCGAAATTTTGAGTGTGTCTGATTATCAGCTGATGTAGTCGTTTCAAATTCTTCGCCCATATGGTAGCACAATTTTGGGGTCTTAATTGTCGATTAAATATATTTGAATGATCCCCCAAGAATGTCAGCTGATATTACGACACGAAATTAATGCCCTTTCTCACCCTATAAAAGGGGGGCTTCGATCCTCGAATTTATCAAGTCTTGAAGTTTGTTCGACAGTGCACAAGTTTGAGGAACGAAAAATGGAATACTACAATGAAGAACCTTCAGCAAATATTCGATGTAAGTACTTGCAAAATTTCTGTAAACAAATTTTTTTTTATACCAACCTGCTTAGTAATCTGAGCATAAGCGCAGATACTGAACCATCTGTTTTGTTAGTGGGAATTGGTGCTAGTCGCGAATTTTGTTGGACAAACTTAGAGTCAATGGTTTCTATTGCAAAGTCTTTTATGCTGACACATGTTTGTTCACCAATGTGCACCGACTCATCTTCCACCAACACTGGGGAAATGAAACGGACAAGTAGAGATTCACCCATTGAAATTGGGACAAACAGTGAAGTAACTTTTAAAATTGGGACAAGTAACGAAACACCCATTGAATTTCCAAGAACTAGTGAAACACCCATCGACTTTCAGAGAACTAGTGAAACACCTATTGCGATTTCACACACCAACCAACAACCATCTCACTCCACATCTTCAACAGTTTCGGAACAAATGCCAAAAAAAGAGGTAAAAGTTCGCCGAAAACGCAACATTGAACCTTCTACTTCTGTAAAACGAAAAATCGATATGGATAATTGTAAAAAGTCCAAAAATCAACAGCCAGTAAAATTTGGTTGTGTTTCTGCTAAAACAATTGCTGATTTTTTACAATTGAAAATACCCAATGTTGTATTTGAAGGTGGGTATGTAAATTTGAAAAACATAGAGTTCAAAATAGTTGGATTACATTTTTACAAAGAAACTGTTGTTAATGTGGGAGACGAAGTAATATTTAGAGATGGAATCGCTTCTAATGACAAATCATTTTGCATCGGTGCATACCGAGCAACTAACAATAGGGAAGTTCAAATTGGAAACATGGCTAAAAGTCAAGCAGACCAAATTCAACAGTTTTTCGTTCATTCTGCTGGTAAAGTTTTGGGGAGGGGGACAGTTGTTTGTAGAGAGCTGGAACCTGGGAAGGGATTTTTTTTGAAGGTGTTTGTATCTTTGCTAAGTGTGGAGGTGGTAGGGTTTAATAGTCAACTAGATGTAATGAGACTTGTAGAAAATTATTGTAAAGAAAATGATATTACTCCATATTAAGTTGCAGTTTTGTTTCCGTTGTGTGTAAATAGTTGTCAATAGCTTATTTTTTTTTTTCATTATTGTTGCATTAGATGGTGATCGTGGCATTCACGACGGTGCGTCCTCACATGGGCAACCAATGTCCAATGTGAGTCGTTATCGTGTCACGGAAGAAGTATCTCCAGGATACGCACATCGTAGTGCCACCATCACGAAGACACCAGTCGACCCATTCAAAGTTAAAAGTGATAATCTCAATATAATTGCCAAGGCGAAAGTTATTAGCGGTGTGCCATATTTTCTCACCGCCGTGTTTCGAAAAACTTTGAAAAGTAACACTGGTCCCTCAACAACACTTCTGGCATCGTTTAAACCTGTTTCCACAACATTGTTAGGTGAAAATTACTTTTCGGAATTCACGATTACTGTCCCAGATCGGATGAAAATAAAACTATCCAGATATATGGGAAAGTCTGAAGTTGAGTGCCGAAATTGTGTAATGACTCGACTTTATACGGTCAAGCCGGCAATGTTCAACGAGCATGAAATTTGCCAATTCGAAATCACTTCCGTCGACAACATTTTGGGTGTCGACTATAATAAGGAAGAAGACACCCCTGACCAAATCCAACAATTATTAATCGATTGGGCAAAAAAATGTAGTCGGGAATCCTTCAACAATGGTCGACTGGTGGAAAGCTTTAGTAAGTCAAAGTTCCAGGCTCTGCAAGACGAGATTATGTTGCAGATAGTGGACGAGGGGGAATACTATAGTGTAAAAAAAAGAAAACCCACCACTGAGGCGGAGTATAGTGGCAATTTTGATGGTGACAAGGGTGTTGGTCCCAGTCCCAAGAAAAAAAAGATGAAGAAAAACGCTAATAAAAAGAAGCCAGTTCTTCGTGTAGATGAAGAAAGTGATGATGAGGACACCGTAGAAGATGTAGAAGAAAATGAGTTGAACATTGTGGCGGAGTAAAAATATATAGACAGGTTGCTCGCACCAAGATTATTGATAATTTTTGATAACGAATAAATGTGGTGTTTTGTTATGTGCTTTGGGGAATTTAGTATTGTAGTTTGCATTTCAATTTTTATAGGATGAAATGTGTATTGTGCAGTCGTCTTATACAAAAGGCAAACAGGGTACTTAGCGATGCAACAATTCAAAAGGTAAAAGTACATTATTTGGAAGCTCATCAGATTACGTGTGAAAATAATGAAAATTTTCACGACTATGTGAGATCTTTAACCTTATACCCTGATGATTCGTTACACCAGTGTTGTTGTAATATAATATTTGTTTCTTGTCGAACTTACTATGCACATCTCCTATCGGGCCTTTGCCAACCTGTTATTGTGCAAGTTGGTGGAGGTCGTGTCAGTGAAATGTTGCAAGATCCAAACAGTGGTGCACGAAGTGTGACGCGAAGGAGACTCTTTATTGATCATGAACTTTTTAATGAGCACTATCATTCGAAATTAGTTGATAACTCCCCTAATGAGGAAACACTCCTTCGCAGATATTTATTTACGCAAAAACAGAACAATGAAAACGAGAATTACATTCCTTTACATTTCACTGGTGTAATACGATATCTCATACGTGATCTGATGACTTCGTTCTTAAGTAAAAGCGAATATTGCGGTCGAAATATAACTATAACAGCCACGGCAGTGATTAGTAGAAAAAAATTTGTAGAACAAACTGAACCAATCTTTTCCACATCTGAAGTTACAGGATCTATGCAAAGTGATTATTTGGGAATATTTCAAGTGTTAGAAAAGTTTTCGGACTATTTCGAAACCCAAACTGTCGAACAGCAAGTTCATGGTTCAGGATGGGTTGTCAATTCTGTTACCAAATTTACATTTAATATTTTCGCTGTAAAGAAAACTAGTCTTTCAGCACAAAGACTTTTAAAACGTTTAGGACGTATGCACATAAACGGTAACAAAAGGGGCAACCCATTTATATTAGACGAAGCTGAGTGTTCGTCAGATGACGAAGCTGAGTGTTCGTCAGATGACAATGACAACGGCAACGATCATGAAGATGAACGTTGTCGTATTGATTTAGCTTATAGTGTTTTAGATGGTGCGGTTTCTTTTTCTAAAAAGAGTGGTGATTCTTATGTAAAATTTGTGGATTTAATGAAAAATATGCGAGATAAAAATGTTGTTTTGGATTTCTCAAATCATGATATTTTTAATGCAGACTCGAGATCACCCCCTTGTACGAAGGGTTACAATGCGAACTGTCTGCTCAAAAACATTTTCATGTTATATCTTTTGTCAACGGAAGTAATTGATGAAGAAATAATTAAAAAACACAAAACTGAAAGCTCTGAGATATTTCTGTCTTTGATATTTTCCGCCATAAAACGGTCGATAACTGCCGGTGAGGTTTATGAAGAATTTGTTACTCTTGCAAACACTTATCTTAATGGTGTGTTGTTAACTGATATTTTTGCCATTTGTAACAACATAGAAAAAATTTTTGACAATCGAATTACTGTGCACGTGTTTCAAATAAAACAAACCAAGAAAAAAATATTTTCTGATGACAAACATACATATTTTACCAATATTGAAGATGTCAGACGTGGAAATAATTTTTCGTGGATCAAAAACGTTGAACATGTTTTGAGAATTGGAGTTTACGTTGACAAAATGTCCCCAAACTTTTTGCATGCTGTTGCTTTAAGGGACAGTCAACCTTTTTACTATAAAAAAGATAAAACAGGTCACATTTCACAAGTGTTATTATGTGATAATTGTCATAAAGTATATTCTAGAAAAGAGATCTTAAAGAAACATCAAGCGCTATGTTTGACAAAATTAGATAATATTTTGTTCAAAGTCAAAAATTTTGTAAGTTTTGATACCACATGTCAGAAAAAATATGGCCAAATTGTCCCTTTTCATGTGACCTATGATGTTGAAACAATCAACGAAGCTGTCGAGGGTTCAGAAAATCATCTCATGCGAATGTCTTCTTATTGTGTGGGGATTTATTCTTTAGTGCCTCAAATTGAAAATTTTTACATTTATCGCTCTGTGAACAACAAATCGGGTTGTTATTTCCTTTCTACCGACATTCCGGAAAAGCTGCAAACACATTTGCAAAGTGATGATTTGGAATATCGATCATACATTGAAAAAACAAACGAGCCTAGCTTAAATAATATTTGCCAATACATGATGTCTGACATATTCCTTCTTAGCAACGCTATGTGTGACTATATCAGAAATAACCAATTCGAATTTGTTGATGACATAGTGTCTCCACAACTTCGACGCACAATAATGATTGAGTGTGCAGAAAAACAGTTAGCGTGCAAGATATGTGAAAGACAATTCGAAAAATCAGAGTATGTGAGTGGAATGACAAACAACATCGGTGGTTTAAGTGTGAAAGAATTTTTAAAAAAATTAGATGACACATTTAATTTACATTGGAGACAACCTCTGATTTCTGCAGATGAAAGTATATCTGCAAATTTGAATGTCGAATATCAGAAAAATGTTATAATAAACAATATTTACGATGAGGTTTTGCAGCATTCGGTTTTTGTTGCTTTTTTCAATAAACACCTGTCAATTATTTCGGATTTAGTGTCAGTATTGATCGAAGAGAGATCAGAAAGTGTCGACAACACTCTGAAAATACAATCTTATTTGCTACCAAATGACTATCTTAAACCAAACTTATATGGTTGTGACTTTTCTGGTTGTTTTAAGTTGGGAAAAAACCAAACTGTTTATTACTTGCTTCGTTGCTACGAAAAGCTTTACACAACAGCCAAAAATGAAATACCTTTCTTTGATCGTTTAAATGAGGGCTGTGAAAACACTTTTGCAGATTGTTATGACGAATGTGTCGAACTTGCTGACAGTTTAACCGAATATTGTGCCAAAACAGAATATTTGGTAATGAACGATACTTGTGCATTGGTTGATAAATATAGCGTTACCGCGCCACACATGTTTTATGATAGATTGCATCGCTTGTGTTTTATTTGGAGTGTTCATGTGATAAGTACATGTAGGTATAAAGAGGTTAACTTTGTAAAGTGGAAATTTTTAGAATCTATATTGTTAGCCATTCCAGTTGACGATAAAATAGTAAAGACATATCGAAGTATAGCTTGTTTTTATTATAGTTTATCACTCCACCACTGTCACAATACTGGTATTGTTTATGGTTTATGTCACCAGTCTTGCAATACCGGTATTCGATATAAATATTCTGAGTTGCAAGAAATGCCTGTCAACATATTTGCTCACCAGTCCAGCTTTGATAATACCTATGTGATGCAAGGAATGCCATCAAACTTAACCAGCTATCAGGGTCGTGATATAAGTGATGAGATAAAAGTTATTGGGTCCAGCATGGAAAAAATAAGGTTGTTGTATGTGGGAAATTTATCTTTTAAAGATAGCCTCCAATTATATATGTCAAGTCTCGATAGTTTAATGGACTCTATGACTCTAAAAGAGAAGCACTGCTTGGTGCGAGATTATGCAAAATATATGATAAGGACCGGTCAGATCGAACGCGTGTCAGAGGATTACTTAGCACGACCCATAACTCTTGAAAAGGTAGAAACTTTTTTAAATACTGCATTGTTTTACGAAAATCAGGATGGGGTTGTTTCACTTGGTAAAGCACCTATACCATACGAGGCGATTAAAGCGCCCGAATACCTCTTAAACAATAGCTATCCACCTATTCATGATTTTTTTTCGGGTTTGAAGAATAAGAATATCACAGAGGAACAACATTTGTACGGTAAGAAACAATATGAACTATTTGCAGACAGAAATATGGAAGACTATATGTCTCGATACAACGCACTCGACGTGATTTCGTTGAATATCATAATCGGGGAAAGGGCCATACGCTTTTATAACGACTGTGGTATTGACATTCGCGCAACGACGTCAATGTCACAGTTTTCCTATTTAAGAATGTTAAAAGGAGATCGAAACCATTTAGAAATATTTAGCGATCCTAAGCAGTTAACCTTGGCGAATGACAACATTCGTGCTGGCCAGAGTGTGATATGTAAGCGATACGGGCTTTCATCGATTTTTCTAAATGATGACTTATTTAATTCATACTGTTGGTGTCCTGAACGCCGCCAATACTATTGTTCTCTCATCTATACGTTTGACGAGAACAATCAGTATGGTGGTGCTCAATGTTCACCAATGCCCGAAGTGGGTTTTAAAACGCATGCAAATGTAAGTGTACAACAGCTCTTGGACTTGGTTCACAAAATTCAGCATGAGGGTGTCCCCATTGGATTTCAGGCACGCCTGGATATGTATTTGCCTGACGAACACCACAGGAAAGTTAGCATTTATCCTCTCAGCATTATAAAAATGTCTCCACATGTCACGTGGCTTTCACCATTGCAACTCAAAAGTTGTAGAGAGGAATACAAACGTTCCAACATGAAATATAAACAAAGAAAATTTGAGGAAAAACTGTTTCAGTCTTTATTCCCACTTGAAAACTATGTAATAACACACCACTTGCTGATAGAAATGCTGGAATTGGGATATGTCGTAACGAAAGTGTGGGAACTGTTAGAATATAAGACTGAAACTTATTTAAAAAATTACGTCATAAACAACCAAAACTGTCGTATGACAACTAGTTGTCCAGTTGAAAAACAGTTAAGAAAAGACCTCAACAACACATGTTATGGACGCTTTGGAATGCGGTCAGAAGACCACAATGTGACTAAAATTTTTTACGATCAAAAGAAAAGTGTCAAAATCGTGAGTGACATATGTGAACTTTTCAATAAGGACAACCCTCATGCTGATGTATTGGACAACGAGCCACAAGAAGATATTGCTTTTTCTTCTTTCATTTCTAGTGATGGTGAAAACGATCGAGGAGAAGTATGTGTTGGGGAAACCAACAAAGAACCACAATCAAAGGGTGGTGAGTGTGAGGTGGCGGGTGAACATTGTCAAAGTGGCGTTGTTAACATCTCTAGCAATAGTTCTCAGTCTGTAAGTTTACAAGAAGCTGAGGTAAATGAGGTAAATGAATTTGATTTTGATATTTTAGATAACGACAACCAATCAGACATAATCACTGTTGATGATGATGATGGCGCCTGTGACGGTGTGGACCCTACCACTTGCGATCTCTTTGACGCAAGTGATTTGGTCTCAGACTTAGTCGATCCTGACAGTCTAAACCTTGAGGGTGGTAGCAAGGTTTCAAAACGAAAATGTGCAAATTTACCCATGCCGGCGTCCTTCTATGAGCCCACAAACAAGCGTCTAGCCGATGCTATGAAATCAAATAAAACTATAAGTTGCAAAGTTTTGGACGTCGACAAGCAACAATCATCTGTTCGAGCTATTTTTTCTTTGCGTAACGATAAAAAAAAGGTCTTTAAAAGCTTGCGTTCCAATGCAGGGTCCGTTTTGGATAGTGCCAAAATCTCAATTTCTAAGTTTTGCTTGAATGTGGAGTCCTGCTTGCAAGTGGGCCTCTCCCGGGAAAATTACCACCATCCGGGAGTTGATTTGCTCTTTACCGATACTGACAGTGCATGTTTTCATATTACCTCCTTTTGTGATAGTATTGAAATGAAAGAAAATTTTCAAACGATTGTGGAAAAGTTTTTATATGAGAGTGAAAGTATAAAGTTGGACTATAGCAATTATGCTCAGACGAAATTTGACAAATATCACACCAACGAAAATCGTAAACGACTTTATTTCTTTCAAAAAGAAGACGCAGACAAAAATCTAGTTGAATTCATTGGGTCAAGTAGTAAAGAATATTTTAAAGCTTTCATCCCAGCCACGGACAAAATCGTCGACAAGAAAACCTTTTCAAACTCTTTGACCGCCATCCGCAAACACAAAGGTATTCCAAAAACCTTCAAAGTGGTTCGATCGCTGTATAGCGATCGGGTATATAGTCTCGATCAAGCCGTAAGAGAATATAAACGTATTAAAATGACGTCGATAAGAAATCAAAAAGGAAAAAAGTTTTTAAAAAAGACCACCAAGAAAGTATTAACAGCAATGTCGGTAAAAAATTATATATTTAAAAACGGTGTGACCACCCTTCCACATGGTGACTTTCGCTTACGCCCGATCTACGCGGCCAATCGAGGAGCAACAAACGAAATCTTGTTTAGTGAACAACACCTTCAAAAACTACAACAGATTGAAGATGAGGTCGTCGAAAATTGTCCGGAGCTGAGATTGAAAATGGACATTGTCAATATTGAAAAGAAGATTCGAGAAGAGGTATTTGACCCCCTTTATCCTGATTGTGAGATTGACAAGCATTTTTTGACAGAACAAGCTCAAGAAAAAGTTTAGTGGTGTGATATTGTCTCAACGGAACTGTTATATAATGTATGAATGTAACTATTCTGATGTACAACCTCCACAAATTCTGTCAACTAGTAAGTGATTCATCATCGTTAATAGTTTTACAATTTCTTTTTTCTTTCGTCTTTGTTGAAACAGTTCAAAACTAATTTCTGAAATTACAATGTGTGCAGAATACAAATTTGTAAATAATTGGTTAGAGAGCAATGTTCATACATAATTAAAGTTTGTAGAATTTTCATTTCCTAAAGAGTTGCGAAATGTAATTATGTAATGTATTTGTAATGTGTTTGGTTTGTCATTTTTTTTTTGGTTAACTGGAATTTTATGATTGTTGGTTATATAACGTTTTTGAATAAATATATGCTATTTTTGGGAAAAAATTTAAAAAAGAAGCTTGTTGTAAATGAGAAGTGTTAAAAAAAAAGAATATATTCAGGTGTAGTGTTTGTATATTCTTGTTTTCTGGATTTTCCTGGATTTTTCTGTGAATCATCCGTGTTGTTTGCTATTGTTTCTGCGAAGATTTGTTTGGCGAAAATGTGTTTCTCACCATTTGTTTCTCACCACTCTCTTTACTGTGAGGTGTTGCTGTTTTGTGTTTCAATAATCGTGTTTTAACTAAACATTTTTCATATCTTTCAGTTGCTAAATAAAAGAAAAAGAAAAATTGTGTAAAGAAGTTGTTGGTGCGTGGTGAGGTGTGGGCGCATGGTGGTGCAAGTGTGAGTAAAAGCTCGCCTTTCATGTGCCCACCTTTCATGTTTATTTGGTTGTTGATGTTTGTGAGAGTCAACAAAAAAGTCTTAACACTCTTAACAGGTAAAATGTTTTTTTTTTTTTTAACAAATCATTATAATATTCTCTTCATTCCTTTTTTAAGTGAAACATTATATTTTCCTCATTCCCTTTTAGTCGTCAAAGAACACATATCAATCAATGTATAAGAGTGTTACATGTTGTGGGTGTTGAAATTTGTTGTGGGGACGTGAACAACTACTTATCTTATTGCATTGTTGGCTTGCTGCTTGCTGCTTGCTGTCACTGCTTCTTTGGAAGATATAGCACATTTGGGAGATATGATTTTTGAAATTTGTTGTGGATGTGGGTGATTGGCAAACTAAACCATTATCTTTCTTGTTGGTGTTGGCTTGCTGTCACACAGTTGTTGGAAGATATAACACATTTGGGAGATATATAATTTATTATATTTAGGAAAAATGTTGTAATGCAATGTTTTTACACAATCTCTGAGTCTCTGGAACCTTCAAAAGTCAATTTCTTTGAAGCGCTGAGAAGTTTATGATGTCTCAAAATTAGTTCTTTTAATGTTGACCTATCAAGATATGGGTTTGTCCACAATTTCCACTAAAAAAGAGTTATTAAAATCTTTCATAAACAGTTGTCTGTCATCATTGCTATGCACATTCAAAAACTGAGTGAAAGCATCGTCTTCTTTCCTTTTTCTTGCTTTGGTTGCGCATCTGCCTACAGCATAATATCACGTTCACACTGTAATATGTTTGTATTCCATCTTCTCGATTTTGGAGTTTGTATCTGCATAGCTCAAAGTACGTAACTGCTTTTTGAATAGGTTGTTCATCAGGTCCTTTATAGTTTTTTAGAATGAACTTGTCTTCTACAAAATAAATTTAATAAATAAATAAATAAATAAAATAACATAAAACATGCGGTAGAGCATGATGTCTTTCTGATAATGTATCTTCTTTCCGTTGCCTTTTTCTATGTTCCATCTTCTCGATCTTGGAGTTTGTATCCGCGTAATTCGTGCCATATCAGAAAATAAAATTAGTTCTTTTAATGTTGACCTATCAAAATAAAGCATCGTCTTCTTTCCTTTTTCTTGCTTTGGTTGCACATCTGCCTACGGCATAATATCACGTTCACACTGTAATATGTTTGTATTTCATCTTCTCGACTTTGGAGTTTGTATCTGCATAGCTCAAAGTACGCAACTGCTTTTTGAATAGGTTGTTCATCAGGTCCTTTATAGTTTTTTAGAATGAACTTGTCTTTCTACAAAATAAATACAATAAATAAATAAATAAATAAATAAATAAATAAAATAACATAAAATAACATAAAGTCTTTAGTTGGTCGTCTGCACACAACATTATATCCTTTTCATATTGTAAGATTGATGTATTACATCTTAATCTTGGAGTTTGTATCCATATAATTCATGACACATCAGTAATTTTTGTGATGTATTGATGATACCTTAATATAACAATGTGCACACTAAATACAATAAATAAATAACATAAAACATGTGGTAGAGCATGATATCTTTCTCGTACTGTAGAATTGTGGTATTCCATCCTTTATAGTTTTTTTTTTTTGAATGAACTAGTCTTTCAACAAAATTGTCTTTATTAAAATTCAATTGTATGTGATTATTTTTTTTTTGATATGGTTAGTTCACATAGATATTTTCCATACGATATTTTCCATACTTTGTAATTTGTTCAGATTTCAAGCAAGAACAATAACACCACACTATAACCTACGCTTTCTTCTCCCCTCCAACAACACACCACATGCGTGAAAACGATATAAAGATATATAAATACGATTTTTTAGTTGTTGTTGTTGATGTTGGGTTTAGTTATTTAAAAAATGACAAACAAAGAAGAATCCAGATATGCATGCTTTGATCCTCAGTTCGCGGCTGTGGTAAACCAGCGCGTGTGCTCAGTGAAAGCCGACAATGACAGCAAGAAAATTGTGGGTAGAAAGCTTGCCGACATCAGTTCGGACACTTACAACGCCGGCTTACAACGCTCTAATATCATTTTGTTTGGTCAGATTAAGTCTGGAAAAAGCCACTATGTAGAACAAGCCATCTGTGCAGGTTTCTTTCCTCACTGTAAACGAGTGGTGTGGATAACAGGTGAATCCTGGCCCGAAGAAAAAATTTATGCCTGTGGAAACCAAATGAAAAATGCAAATATTCATTTAAACTATATGCATGTAGAAGATTCAAAACAACTTGTCGAGGCTCTTGCTATGATTGAAAATTTCGCAGACATGATGAAAAGTGAAGAAGGACAGATGGTCCTTGTTTTAGACGATGTTCAAGCAATGATTATGACATCCAAGGCATACTCCTTTGTCACAAGAGTTCTACAGAGCTGGAGACACAAAAATGTTAGTACTGCCCTAATGTTTCAAACTTTCCCACTGGACACAAAAACAACGACTCTTTTGTCTCATGCGGCACAAGTTGTTATCTTCCAATTGACTGTGCCGCAAGGTCTAGTTCAATATATACGCAACATTCCACAATCTGACACTCTATGGTGCTCACTCACAGCTCAAAAACGAACAAAACTTGCCACACAATTATATAACGACGCTGTGACCAGTAGGGGGTTATACAAACACCTTTTAATAGACAACGAAAACAGAAATGCATTGTTCCGTACCAATACTTTACAGATTACAGAACAGACGGTATATAAGCTCGATTCTAACCAACAGAAATTCATTCCGAGAACTAGTTTCAGAACGAATGTAGCAAGTTATGAGAAGGTATTCAGAATCAGTAATTCCGAACAACAGCAAAAACTAGACGAAAAGGAAAAGTTCAAGGAGCTGGAAATATTGGAGACTCACGATCTTAAGCGGAAACTTTCCAACGACGAAGAAACATCGAAACAAAATTTTGAACAAATCGAAGAACCTTACGAAGGACGAGCGTGCGAAGACGAAGATCCTAAAGATGGTAGAACAAATGATGAAGATACCCCGCGAAACTTTCACGCGCACCCTGCTCGAGGAAGAAAAAATATCAACCCTACGTTTGCAAGAGGTGAAAGTTTTAATCGAGCAAAATCCGCACGAGTTAGACAACTGGTTCGAAGAGGTCCATACCCAGCTGATGTATATGACGAATTCCAAAGACACTAACAACAAAAAGTACAAAACATTGAGAATAATGACTTTTATATTAGAGCATCATATTAGTGACAAAAACACATACAACCTTTCAACGCTCTGTCAAGAAGAGTTTTGTCACAGCTATGGGAAAATTATGAATATGGTAACCTCTCTCGGTTGTCTGGGAGCTACTATGAAAAATGTTATCCGTCAAGTATACGACGACACACTGATTACAAACATCATGACAAACACGACTGAGATTGGACTAGATTTTCCACCGATTTCGACGTATGACCAAGTCACATTCCAACCAAACAATACTATACCGAAGAAAGAAATGTTTGAAAACCTTTCAGAATCGCTTGACGTAAATTTTGAAGATGAAGAGATTGTTGAGTATGACGGTGTAGATGGTAACAACGATGATTTGTTTACGTTGGCAGAGATGCTGACACCTTCCCGCAAGCGTAAAAAAATAAGTGAGAGCGCCCGTGAAAAATACACTCAAAGTGTTGTTGCTTTCTATTCGAACTTTGATATTTTGGCCAGCAATAAGCGCATCAAAACCGACGAGGAGATGAACAAATTACTTGGAAAGTTGTCAGACAAAATGGAGCGACACAATAGAAACAAGGTCACCCGTGCACAAACAACATCAAATCAAAATCTTCGTACTGCGAAGAGTAACAATGCTGAGAAAGACGACGCGTTCAAGTTTTGCTTGTTCAAAAATTTTGTCGCATACTATCGGTTAGCGATCATTCGATCTACAACAAACATGAGTCCTAATGAAAAAGAGTTCCTCATTTGTCAAATGAAAAAACTGCTCTCGCCAAACGTTTTAGACTTTTTGAAATACATGGAAGACAATTACTGGAATAAGAATGTTGACGGTAAGACCTTTATGGATGCAGTTGCCCAATGGTTGATACAGAATCGTGCTGTATTTGTTGAAAAGAATTTTAACGAGATCTGTCAATTGTTGTCTGGTGTAGCACCATTGTTCACCACTCGCCTCGAGAGTTTTGTGCGTGCACAACACTGTATACCTCCTGAAGCAATAGCTTTATATTCTAATGTATAATTTATTTTATGTAAATTGCAAATCGTTTGTATAAATTGGCTTTTCTTTTTCCAACCCATCATAACAATCATTTGTTTCAAATATTTAAACAAACATGTTTACAGCTGGTCGATATGTCGATAGGTATGAAAGAACTCCGACGCTTAGGCATAGTGTCGCGTTTTCAGGAAATGAGAACAGATACACCCCTTATCACTTGGAAGCTCCACCTTCCGACGTTCTGTATAGAAAAGTACCTACAGCCAATGTTGTGAAAGATGATGTTGAGAAAGAAATAATGACACAAAGATTTGAACGCCCAGGTCTGTACCAGACACTACTGAACGATCCACAATTTCGAGCACCTCATAAGTTGTATGAGAAAACTCCAGAATGGTTGACTGGGTTGACGAAAAAACAAGATGCTGACTTGTCTGTAACCGTTGATCCATTTATACGGATGTACAAAATGTCGCAGATGTTGAAAGAAAACGAAAACTTAAACTTGGCGACACCCCTGGACAGTTATAAAGCAAATTTAAATTTGTTGAGCAAAGCAGTCAAATTGGGTCAAAAAACGCCCACCACATCTACGGACATGTCCACGGACATGTCTACCGAACCTAAACGTTCTACACTCCTGCTGAACAATTTGAATACTCTCACAAAAATGGAATTGAGCATGTATGATGTATACATCGATCCGAGTTCTTTCTGGTCAAAAGACGATGCTTCAAAAGAAGAGATCATAGAATGGAACTTGAGCGACGACACAAAGGAGACAAACCCCGATCTATATTACAAAATGTTTAATTTTTTAGAATTTGTGATAGGACAAAAGAATCTTTACATCTCGAACTTCGAAGCAAACTTTAATCCATTTCATGTTTTTGAAAAACTACCAAACTCGCCTGCAAATACGTTTCGATATTTAAACATTTCTCTTTCGGATCTAATGGAAAATCTACGAGCAAGCACCAGAGAAAAAATCACAATGGAAAATAATTCGGACAGCTTAAACTATAAAACATTTTCACAAAACAACTTTACTTTTGCGTTCTTGAATTGGTATGAGAAACACCAAGTTGATAAAACATTCGAACTAGAACACCTCCCACAATCAAAATTCTTAGTACAAATCTATAATGACTACGCAAAAGATAGTTTATATCCGACGTCGAAAAGTGAAAATAAACGCACTAGACTCAATCGCTCTCCACCACAAATTGCAACAATGGAATACTTTAAAATCATGATGGAACACACGAATCCCACAAACGGAGAATATTTCAAAAAGGAAGATGCAACCCTAACAACCGAAGATATTTTACCAATAGATATGCCACTTGAAGTGGAACACTTTAGAACCTTAGTTGGTGATTTTGAAAAAATATCCAAAGAAACATTTGAAATCATGTGTTCTTTTTTAAATCGATTGAAAGAGGAACAAGCTGCGGATTTTAATAAACAAGTTATACAGTTTCTAATCAGCACATATGTCGACAATGACTTCATGAGCAAAGAAACTGTACTCGCAAACTTATCCACCCACACAGCTTTTGAGAACTGTGATGATTTTTTGTTCGAATATATATTGATAGTTCTTATGGAAAACGAGCAAATGGTCCCTATGAATGAGCACACTCCAGCATCTATTCGAAATGTGACATTGGGAGATGATAGATCATTCTTTTACAATTTTTTCAGGACATACAAAGCTGATTATTTATATACATATAGTAATTGTCATGTGATAATTAAAACCGTCATGAGATTTATTTTCTCACTCATGTACACATTCTATATATTGACATACTTTGATATAACATCACGTCAAAAAGATCATTTCTTCACTCAAGAGAGTTCAGAAACGTTAAACGTTGTAAAACAATTGTTCTCAGACATCACCAATAACATATTTGAAGACGTTATATCGGGTGGTGGTAAAACTATTGATAGTGTCATTTTGTCATTATCTGAGGCTTTGACAATTCAACAAAATAAAGACACAGAAGACACTGGTGGTGTGGAAAAAGAACCTCCGAGAGTCGTCCACAACAATGAAACGATCGAGCAGCGAGAATCTAATGACACAGATTCTGAACGAGACGAACATGTTGGATCAAATATCTCTGGAACACCAACAACTATTCGAATTGGGGGAGGGGATGGTGAGACAATACAGCGAGAACAACCCATATTCGAACACATCGACTTTGGAGAACAATTCGCTGATCCAGTGGCCGCAAGAACTAGATCCACCACTCAAACAGAAAAAGATTGGTTTCCCGAAGAAAATGACTTCGCTGAAACTTTTGATGAAGTTGATCATTTTGGGGGCGCTGGCCTTTCTGACAACTCACTTGATTGTGCAGAAGAATCGGAAGGTGGAGGAATTGGGGACGGACTGTCTATTACCGAAACCGAATACAATATCGACCCCTCAAGAAATTTACAAAACAGCAAATCTGACGACAAGCTCGACATATTCTTCCCCTACCGCAAAAAAGTTCCGAAATTTTACAACAAAAGATCGAACATTATTAACGAAGGTTCCCACTCCACAAGCTCTCGGCAGAAAGTTTACAAAAACACTCAACCACACCATGGAAAACGTAAAGTTAAAAAACATGTCGTCAAACACCACTCGATTGAACGATACAACGATTTTAGACCGCCCCAAAAGATTTTAAACAGAGTAACAATGCCAATGCAAAGTATTGGAGATCGAGAGTTTGAACATGAACGATCACCGATGTTACACAACTACGAATCAGAACCTGAAAGCTCATCTTCATCATCTTCATCATCATCAGAATATGACTATTGAACATTTATAAACAAATTAGTATTTTATTATTGTTGTTATATAAAAAAAATTGTGATGTCGAAAAAAAATATTATATCAAAGAAAAAAAATAAATTTTTTTCACAAAAAAATCTTGACAGCCATCTTAAAGACCAAATTTTTAATCCACGAAGTATTTTTTTTCTTCTGACGAAGAAAAAATTAATTGATACATTTTTTAATATTAACAATCGCAAAAAGTTTTTGCAATCAAGCGATGAAGGAGACCAAAAACTGGTTAAATTGTGGAAGACACTTGAAAGAACAACTAATAAGGAAGACAAACTTTTGCTTGGAACATGGTATGACAAAACAAAGGATAATTTTGGACACTTGGAGGATGTAAATGATCGACCTCAAGACATAAGAGTCTTCACAACTCACCGAGTTAACGTCTCCAAACCGGGCACACATATACAAGCTGATTTAATGGAAACAAGAAGACTTAATCCTGACCGACGAAATATTCGTTACAATTTCTTGCTTGTCCTAGTCGACATGTATTCGACGAAGAAATTTCTTTTCCCGTTAAAAAATAAAAACGGAACAACGACGTCGAACGTGTTGAACTCATTCTTCGAAACAAACAAAACATATGAAAAACTTCAAACCGATAGGGGTGCCGAGTTTGTCAATGCACAGGTGAATGTTGTCTTGCAACGACACAATATTGAACTCTACCATACAAACACCACTCAAAAGGCATACATGGCAGAGCGAGCTATACGAGAAATCAGCTCATTTTTCAATAAGTTAATACAAA
Source organism: Armandia brevis (assembly GCA_035585475.1). NCBI lineage: Eukaryota > Metazoa > Annelida > Polychaeta > Opheliidae > Armandia > Armandia brevis. The sequence continues at coordinate 18,891 of JAXGGS010770422.1, forward strand.
ATGATGTGTTGGAACAAACGGTTCTGAGAGTGTTTCAAAACAAATATAATCAGACGGATTGGAGTGGTGCCATACCATTCTTAGAAAATCGTTTGAATGAAACCACACACTCTCGGTTAGGTTTTACACCTAATGAGATGCACGAGCGCGAACACCTTAATGACAACCCACAAGAAAAAACAAGGAAACAAGCAAAGGAAATGTACATCGCTTTGAAGTCTAGAAAATATAAAAAGTATGACTTCAACACTCATTACAACCGATACCCATTCAGAAAACCAAATTACAAGACTTTCACGTATGATTTACCTCTTGGCGCAACTGTGAGGATTTCAAAAATGAGACTTAAAGGAACAACTGTTGAAAACCCATTTTTAAAACCATCAGCTGCACCTACAGCTTGGAGCGAGCAACGATATTCTATTATAAGAAAACGCATATATAGACATCCCGAACCATTTCGAATGTATCAAGTTCAAAACAAGTCTTCAAGGCGAACAGTGAAAGGTTGGTTTTATAGAGAAGAATTACATGTGGACAAAACAACTCAAAACTCACAATATTACAAAGAAGAAAGACCGTATAGACGATTTTATAACATTGAACGAACTAAACAAGGTGGATTCCTTTAAACATGTCAAGAAAGCTTAGACCTACAAACAAACCTCTTCTTTCGCGATTAAATTGGGACAATCCCAGATTTTACAACATACGGACATATATTTTTGACGAGGTGGGAAATAAAAGCGACCCATGGCAAAATGAGTCGCGAATAGAATTTGGTGTGGATAAAGAAGAACCAGAGTATTTTCCCACTGATGGGTCTATATATATTCAACAAATTGATTTGCCAATGAAAATTGTGACAGAAAAGAATTATGATCTGTTTAAAAGCCAACTTTCTTCTCATACTAATACTACAAAGAAATATATTTTAAACAACCAAAACGCTGATGATGTTTTTCGTCTCAAATTGTATCCACGCTATGTACAATACGATTATGTTGCTTATCAACCAAGATTAAGTCTGAAAGACCAAGACACGGTCGCTTTTGCTTTATATAATAAAGGTGTTCATGGACAACCACAACAATATTATCCACTATTTGCATATGGAACAGTTCACAAACCTTTTTTTACCCAAAAACTGTCAAAAGCCGACTCTAAAAAATATGCTGTAGAGTTGGATCTAAATAAGAATGTCTCTTTTCGGGGAAATTCCGGATTTTATTTTGAACAAGGAAAGGAGTACCAGTACATTCGCGATGAAAAATTGTTTGAAAAGGAAAATTTCAAGTTGGTTTCAAGACATAAAGTCCCATTTACCCCACAATTTATATCAACAATAATGACTGATGAGAAAACAAAAAAGAAAAGGGTGGGGTTCCACATCGATCGCGAAAAGACATCTACTGCAAGTCAAGTTTTTGAAGACTTCGGCATAATGAACCAAGGACACTACTTTGTCTTGAAAATGGGAAACATGCAAGCACCTAAACCAAGCAAATCACTAATTTTGGCCCTTGCAGAGATGGAATATGTGTACGATAGGGATAGTTATAGCAGGGAAAAAGTGTTCCACACAATAGATGACAAAGAGGAATACAGCACAATGGCAAACATATTTTTCAATTGTAAAAAATATGCTGAAGAATTAAGATTGAAAAATAAAAACAGAAACTTTTTTGATATTTTGCCTGTCACTATCGAGAAAGACACAGACTTGATTGATACTGAAGAATACAAAGAATGGTTGAAAACAACACATGAAGAAATTACAAATATGATGCGATATAAAATTGCGGTCTTTATCGCTTTCATTAAAAAACCTGAAAAACCAAAAAACTCCAAATTTTGGATGTTTACCATAAAACGTTACGCTGCGATACAATGGTTTAGTAAAACCACACAAATTAATCGAAATAGGATCCTTATTCAACAACAGTACGTAGACGAATTTAGAGATATCTTTGGAGATTTTGATCTGAGAACCGACAAGTCTACCACATATGCCACACCACGATTTTCAAAAAATTCCCAATTTCCTGATAGACTGTTAAAATTGTATTATCCGGGATTATATTTTTCTAGTAAAACCAAATCTGTCTCACCACTAATTGACAATCCTGTAGACATGGAAACAATCTCTCCCCACAACATCATACCCTTCCTACGGAGAGTGGAAGTGGCAGAAAGTGCCGCTTGGATTGTTACAACAACAAAGAAATTCAAGGAGCTCTACCCGGATAGTCTACTCTACGATGAATTTCCGGAGTCGGAATATGACTCATTTAAGTTAGGGCCAGATACAAAAGTCAAATCTGAAATCGTCCCCATCGGTCTTGTTGAAGTTGGCGACCCATCCTACAAACAAAGTTTTGCAGCTTTAATTAATGGAAGGACAACATTTGACGACCCTGTAAGCAAATTTTTCTTACCTCTTACAACTATTTCTACTGAAGAAAAGGTTGAAAATCTTTATCTATCATATTTGCACAACGTAGAACTATATCTATATACAAACATAACAAAACAGGTGTACTTCACAGAGTACAACGATACTTTTCGTTTGCTGGACACCTTTGTGACAAAGAAACATTATAAAACAGACAAAATCGCAAATTATTATGAGAGATTGAAAGGGAATCGGTATGTGGCTGTAGACGGTGATAGTATATCGCACATGTCGTTCATATTTACCCGATTGAACACACAACACAAGTTGGCCATACAATTTAATGAAGGTCAAAAGCCAGAAGATATTCCATTTAAAAATCTTATTTTACACCTTGTCAATTTGAAACAGAATGTGAGAGTGCCATATCGAGATGTAAGCATGTTTAAATATACTTTGATGCATCTTGCCAGTGAGGTAGACAACAACAGCACGTTTCATATAGTACAATCCGACAAAAACCTGCGATATTTTGAAGACCAACTGGATGTGACCGCTAGTACACGAGGTTTTTATGACTATTACATTTCTTTCCTCACACTTATGATACCCACACATGTGGAAAAGGTGCCCGATAACTACTATCTAGTATCTACCGATTTGGGAAAAGACACTACATACATAAAAAACAATAAACCGGTGCCAATTTTGGCCATCATAAACACCAAAGTGTCGGGAATTTCATCAAACAGTAGCATTAACGGTGTTTATCAAATCGATCTATCGTCAAACAATGTAGAAGGTCACTATTCTAGACCAATAAAGATAGACAATATAAATGCTCTTGTAAATTTCACAATCACTATTACCGACGAACAGCTACAACCAATCGTTTTTAAGAACTCAAAGATCCCAGCCATCTTACAAGTCGAAATTAGCAGAACCAACCATGTTGGATCACATCGTTGACCAATACGCCGATATCTTAAATCGTGAACAAGTGGAACAAGAAAGAAGACAACTTTTTGATCAACAAAGGCGAACATTCGCAATGAAAAGAAAACAACAACAGGGACAAAAGGAACACGAAGACGTGGATGTTAAAAAGAAAATTAAAAATTTAGAATCTCAGCTGCAAACATTAGAAGAGAATCGTTCAGTTATAAAAGAAACTGTACAACCCACAAAAATTTCTTCTCGTTCAGATAAAATGGTGGCAACTACTGCGGCAACCAAAGCTTCCCTACGATATTTAGAAAAGAAAGTTAGTCGGTTAGAAAACATTGTTACAAACGTTCAAAACAATCTAATCTCTCAAAGAACAAATTTTCGACATTATTACAACCAAAGACCAACGATTTATCAGGAGTATTGTGAAGAAGAAGACCCGTGTGATAGGCAACAAAAAGACCAATATGACGACGAAATAGATGAATATGTCGAAGAACACCCACCCACAACAAAGCGATCACGTAAACCTTAAAAGACTTTGCGCGTCTTTTTCATGTAAATAGTTAAAATTGAATAAATTTTAAATTGTACAAAACTGTCATCTTTCATCTATTCACACCTCTGTTAGTGCCTTATCATAGTCGAAACATATGTTTGCAAGTTATTAAGTTGTTTTAAAACCATAAAACATGTCTTACGGTGTCGACTTTATGCGAAACAGCGAAATCAATGAACCATCCGAAAATCCTCTGCTCCGAGAATATGGTCGTGGAGCCGCAAGTAAGCAACTAAGAGTTGCAGAAGATTTTCAAGACCTGGGTAGAGCAAATCCAAAGAGGCGAAGAGTGGAAGAGGCAATCTTTCCACAACTGAAAGTACCTTCTTTTCAGTCGTTGTTACAAAGAACCACTGAAAAACCAGTGGCACCATACAATACTGATACCCGTCGGAAAGCAACATTCCACATAGAAAATATAGATTATGTAAACTTTGAGATCGCTTATTTGAGACTTAATCTAAAGCTAAAAAATGTCGATTCTGATATTCCATATGTGGCAGCAGAACATCAAGTTTTACCATGTCATGATTTTATAAATCGTTTCATTAAAAAAATTGACATCAAAATCAAAGACACAAACGAACCCATCAATGATAATACTCAAAACAGACGCATAACAGAATACCCACATCATCTGATAAAGAGGAACAAACTTAACAGAGATGTTGCCACCAATTTTGATTATCCACTTGCAGCAAACACGGACGCTAGAGGCGCGTTTAGAACCTTTCCAGCAAATGGTTTCTTCCAAGATGAAACAACTGCTACAGAACGAGCAAAAATGACTACAGCATTAACATCCACTGATGGTGCAATAATAGATATCCCATTGCCAAATTTAGATGACTTTTTTTCATCACCCATCACATGGAATATTACAGAGCAGTTTACTATCGAATTCACCTTCAATGAGGACCCTAGAGAATTCCTAGATGTTTCTGCCAAACAAGACCAAATTGGTGGGGAAAATCACAATTTTACTTCCAAACTGTTTGACATTGAGCACAAAACTGAACCACGGATTATGTATTATGAACACAAAATGTCCCCCGATTTTGAAACCATTTGGGGAAAGGTTCGAAAAGATAACCCTGTGCAGACGGTGTACCAAAAGGTTACGTTTCCATATCAACATTATATAATTCCAACAGGTTCTAGCAAAGTGCTTTTTAATGTTATGAAACAAATTCAACCTAATAACATTCTTATTGGCACAATTTCGAGCACAAATCTTGCTCATGCTACACATACTGACAGAGCAAATAAGTTCTTCAACCCTTCACATATCAAGTACATACTTGTGAAAAATATTCATTCCGGAGCTGGGGTGTTATCATCTTTGAAATACGACACCACTAAAGAAGATGACAAGCGCGAATTATACAGATATTACAAAAACTTTGTCCTGGATCGACCTTTGGATACACCTATATCCCAACAACCGTCCAAACTGGACATAACAAACACCGAATTTCTAACTTATGGTGAATATTGGGCAGGGACAAACAGTGTTTCACCAATTGTTATTGCCACAAGTCCAAGTCACGGAATGTTCAAAGGACAAGAACAACCACTACCCAACACAAACATTTCAATTGAAGTCGAGCTGTTGGCCGCAGCAACATCAGAAGTCACTGTCATTTCGTGGTTTCAATATAACCAATCTATGGCTGTGCGTTTTGGATCGAGTTCGAACCCATCATTTGAAATAACACCGAAAGAAAGCATGCGATCTCATTAGTCTGCAAACTCTGTATCATGACATTCGAAGATAAATTGCTTGGTGTAATAGAATCTTTACTAAAGTTTCTTATTGTAAATTTATTTGAAAGGATATTTACTTATGCAAGATGTTGTAAAACCAAACTATGCTGCAAAATAAAAAGAATTGACGATCACGCTGAAAAGTATTCTTCTGAACAATAGTGTACAACATTGTTCACAACAATTGTCAGCTCGTAACAATGGTTAGAAGACGGAAAGAGACGTTTCCCAGAAATATAATACCTCAATTTGGTGCTGGTGACGTCCTTATACCCCAAAGTAAAAGACCACAATATGGTGGTGGTGGTGGTAGTGATGGGCATCGAAGGGCCCAGTTTTATGCTGGGAATCCGAAACGACTTGTCTCGTTTGACACTTACAGGGCAACAAAGAAAAACAAAAAAGGAAGAGCCTGGCGTCGAAAAAGCAGAAAAAGTAGAAAGCAGAGGGGTGGTTTTCTAGGATCTTTATTAGCAGCTTTATTATAAGGAAAATATATAATTTTATAAAGTGTGCAAAGTGGTTTTCCCATTTGTTCTCTCCAACAATTTTGCACTTTATTGTTTGTCTCTGATTAGAAAAAAGCATCATGCTGTTTTCTAGTTTGATTATAAAAAGATCGTTTAAATTTTGTTATTCCACATTCAATCTAAACAATATTTGATATACGCTTCAAGGTCTAAACACACAAAACTTGTGTTGCTTTTCAAATATGACCACTTATCGTGGACAATATAGACGCTCACACAGACCAGTTCGTCGTCGTCGTCGTCGTCGTCGTCGTTATCAAAGAGGTGGTGGTGTCGTGAGCGACTTTATGACTTCAGATGTTGCTTCCACAGCATTGCAAATGGGGCAACAATATGCTCCAAAATTGGCGGAGATGTTAATGAAAATGCTGATCAATAAACAAGCAAACATGAAAAAATCAAATACAAAGAGAATTGGAACATTGCAAAAGGGGGGTGGCTTTGTTTTGCCAGCCATGATGGCTGCTGGAAAGATCTTACCAGCTTTGTTCTCAGAAATCCTGGGCTAGATTTTCATTACATATATTATAAAGACATAAAATTATAATTACGCTTTCACTTTCAAAATTAGTAGGGAGTAAATGTCTGTAGTACATTTTTTATAAAAAAAAAGCGCAAAAAAAAAAAACGCAAAAAAAAAAATTATTGTTCATACGATTTTACATTTTCATTCATCCTCATTGCTTTACACTAGTTTTTCAATGGGTAGGTTGGATAGTGTTTATTCGTCAGATTATAGCGAAAGCGTTGCTCGTGAAAACAGAACTTATCACATCGGAATGGATCGTGGCAACCCCCATGCTCGGGGACTTATTGTCCATGGTCGAGCACCCACAGAGCACGTTTCCAGAACCTTAAAAAAGCTCATGATTGTAAGAAGAAACACTCTTAAAACAAACTTGCCAGAGAACGTTGGTGAAGGACTACTTCATCCTTACATGCATTTGTTCAACAATCAAACTCAAAGATTTGTTTGAGTATGGATAGCGAAGAAATCAAACGGATAGGTTTTGCAAAATTTCCAAAGTATTTTAAAGACTGTGTATCATACGACAAAATTTACATGCTGAGCGAATATGCAAGCGATTTCAGAAAACCAGTGACAGACCCCATCTTTATCATTGCGAACCTGGATGATGGATTTCTTCCAGGCTCACATTGGATCGTTTTGTATACTTTACCATCGACACGATTCCACATCGGAATTTTCGATAGTTATGGAGCGGTAGGACTGAATGCATACATGTACATCAACGACGAAAAAGATATCAACAAATTGTTTGAGAGTCCAAGAAAAAGAAGGCTGGCAGATCAGAAAAATATATTCATTACCGACACTTGTCAAAGCACTCACAAATTGATATTTAACAGACAAAATTTTTTTGAACTATCCACAAAAGCAGCCAATTTATCTGACAAGCTTAAAAATTTCATTGAGAATTTACTTATTTTTATCGCTGAAGACACGTGTGCGTTCACATATTTTGTGCCTAGAATTCAAAGCCGGTACAGCCTCGTCTGTGGAGAGTTGTGTCTTTTGTTTATAAACGAAATGGTCAACCAATTTACTGATCAATCACAGAGCATAAAACCTTTAGGCATGCTCGAAACTGTGCACGAAAAAATGTTTGAACGGTACAAAAATCACGATCTTATACTTCCGGTGATGGACATGTTCAAACATTTTGGTGATCATTATCAAATGAAATCAAAGTATACTTTGTAGAGTAATTACGTGTCTGGGCAAATATATGTATTTCAAGTTGTTATTATAAAGAATTATACAAGCATGTGACAATTTTAGTTTTTAATTAGTGTGTTAATTCCTCTGGCTTCACACCAAACAATACTGTCTGTTTACATATATCGCATAAACGACCCATACTGTCATCTTTCATTGAATAATGACAGATAACGCAACTATTAGCACCATAATTAATATAGTTGGTGGTCGCGTTGGAATGCAAGAAACTTTCTTCGTAATTGTCAAGAACCTCTTTCTCACAGGCCAAACAATAACAGTAATATGGATGTGTTGTGACTCGTCTCTTAAAACAATGTCTACAGTTTCTAAACAGTGGATCGATAAACAAGTTAGTATCATTTGATAAATGTTCGTGCGAATAATATTTTGATTTGCAAGCGGTACAGTGTGTCTTATCAAAATTTTCTGCGGTCTTTATGCCGATAAATTTCCCATTTCCACAATTCAAAACAGTTCCAATCTTTATATTTCCATTGCAATTGTTGGCTTTGCATTTTTTCACTACAAATTTGTGCGCTACCAATTCTAAGGAAAAACATTTGGCAAGCTCGCCTTCATATAGATCGTCCAATTCTGCAACGTACATTTCAAAGGATGAAGAAGATTGGGAGTCATCAGAATAGTTCTCTGTTGTGTTGCATGAAAATGTTCCATCTTCAAAGTCAAAACCTTCTTGTACATTCTGCTCCATTTTTTGTGTGTGTGTGTGTGTGTGTGTGTAATCTTACTACACTCCTAAAGCACTGAAAGCATGAACATCAAATATGAAATGAAACAAATAGTGAATGTGTTGATATAAACAAGTGTGCCCAGTTTGTCTGTTTTGTCTTTTTTCTTGTTCCCCTGTTGTAGTCATACCGTTTTCATTCACCAATATATGAGAGCAACTCAATCATTTAATTATCCTCACGTTTAACATGTCTTTGTGATTGATTGGTAATTATCGTTTCAGTTTCCTTTCCAATAAAAGAAACAGCTACCATTGCTTGTATTGCTTCATATCTTTGTACTATTTTCGTCGCGAGCTTTCACGTCATATGTGAGGGTGATTAAAGGTGTAATTAGCACATTTGATGATCGTGATTATCGATTTTTGACGATCGA
>JAXGGS010770644.1:8728-19670 GCA_035585475.1 Armandia brevis
CATAACATTGTCATTTTCAGAGGGTGGAGCTCATCAGTGCGCAGTATGCAAAACTCAGCTAGAACATTTCGGGATGTCTCGCCCTTTAACCAAATCAAACTGCAGTCAGTATGGAATGAATGAAAACGAACTTAACACAGAAATGAGAGTTTGCAGCAATTGCAGATGTCGATCTGTTAGACGTAGATATACACAGTAAGTTGTTATTACAAATTAAGGTGCGATTCCAAATCTATAATATGAACCATTTTGTATTCTTGGAGAATGGTAATCGAAATGCATCCCCATATGTTTTCCAGCTGTCCAATTCCGTCGTGCAAGACTCCAAAAAGAAAAGTAAAGCGACTGCGAACTCTTCCTCAAAAATTACACGATTTACCTGCCGAACAAAGGGAGCCAATCATAAAGGATCTACGTACGTATTTTAAATTAGACGGACCTACCCGGTATTTACTAGAAAAATCTATTTGATTAATCAGGCAGTGAATCTTGTCTAATTGGAACGTTTAATATTTCCAGAGCTGACAGCGGATATAAATAAGTGTTGTTCGGCTTGTTTTAACCGAATTGCTCGGTCGATCGGTACAAATCCACAGACTAACGAGCTCCTTGTTCCTCTCGTTCCTGAAAATAACGACGGTAATTTCCTGTTTAGTTTACTCGTGTTTATAATTAAACACCTATAAACATTTTGTTGTTATAGAAATGCAATGTTTATCTGTAGATAAACCCTAATATATATTGTTTCTATTTTATCAGAAGTTGTAGAAACTTCTCGGTGGACAGAGGAAGAAATGGAAATTGCAAAGCAAGGTAACACACGTTTACACAACTATATGCTGCTCTGTTATCGGTATTGAATGAGTTTTGCACAATCGTATACATCTTTATACCAATCGCAAATTGCTCGTTGTAGGTCTCCGAGATCACGGCAGAGACTGGGCAGCCATATCGGCCATGGTCGGCACCAAGAGCGAGGCGCAGTGCAAAAACTTTTACTTCAACTACAAGCGCAAGTTTAACCTGGAGGCCTTGGTCCATGAGTACAAACGGACTAAGGTAGATGTACCGGTTGTGAGTATGAGTGACAGAGTGGTGATTGAACCCCTGTTGTTTCGTCTTATTGTCTCGTTCCTACCCCGAGTGCGTCGGTCAAATCGAATTGAACTTCGAAATAGACATTTTGGTAGAAGTAAATGAAAAGGATCTCTAGTCAAATTTTTCTTTTGAAACGGAAGTTTACTTTATTTGACCATGGTATGAAAGAAGCATTGCTTGTCAGCGAATGTTTTGCGTGTTAAATAGTTAAGAAACAAACGCCGAAAAATATCCGTATAAAGCGTCAAGCTTATTTTGATGTTCTTGCCTTTTACAGCTGGGTGATGATAAGCGCACGGTGTCCACATCGGAAAGCGTGGCCTCGACCATCACTGCTCCATCCGAGGAGGACCCGAGCAGTGATGAGGAGGATAACGGTGAGGAATCGGACGATCACAGCACAGATACGGCCAGCGCTGTTAGTGCTCATTCCCCAACTCCCAAACCGTTAAGCAAAGATGGTGAGTCTGAAATTAAATTAAGATTATATCCAGTAAAAGATGAGTTTAGCATTTCGGATAGTTTTTCAAACCTGATGCGTTCTTCAACTTCATAATGAAGCATCAATGCTTCCATTTTTTATGACATGTTCACTAAGCCTTTCGTTTATCCCATTTAGATTGCCCGAAAGAGAAAGCTCCTGAAGCTGCTAAGGAAAGCTCTGAGGCACAGAAGATGGAGGTTGATGGCGAGAAGTCGGATTCTCTGCCGCAGAGCAGCTTGATATCGAACAAGATGCTTAGCGCCTCCCAGGGCAGCCTGCGCAGCTTGCCGGATAACGACAGCAGTGCCACGCTCAGCGCTGACGAGGGACCACAGCAGCCCGACCCTCCTAGTAGTATACACCCGCCACCCGCGAGTAGTGCGGCCAGCGCGCCGCCACCAAATCCTGCTCCACGTCCCGCGTCCGGGTCCAACCTGCCTCACCCCGGGCAGCCGTCAGGGGGGCACCCGCACGAGGTTGGGGAGAGGGCGCCGCCACGGCCGGGGAGCACCAGCTACCCCATAGGATACCCCCCGCAGATCAGTCAGGCCGGACCGCCCCCGCCCGGCCCGGGGTTTCAGCCAGGCGAGGGGCCTGGACACAAACCTCCCGCAGATATGTACAGTCGGCCACCCTCGCAGTCAGCCCCTCCACCCCACCCGGCCAGACCCCCCTCACAGGACGACAGGGAGAGGGCACCGCCCACCAACAGCACCCCGAACGATCCCATGTCACAGATGGAGAAGAGGAGCTCCCCCTGTGTACGGGATCTCATACACTCAGCTATCGAGTGGAATTTACAGAAACAAGAGAGAGCTATTCCTGTATCGAGTAAGTGATTGGTTTCTTATCAATTGTTTTTCTCACATAAAGCTCTAGAAAAATTATTTGAGCTGTTTTGAAATAGTTTACATCAATCGTTTCCAATTTAGTACATACTTTGTTAAAGGGTTTGATGTATTTCATTTTACCGTATTCACACAAATAACTCATTACATTTCACGATCTTTCAGGAGTGCAACCTCGAAGTGAATCTCACGGTCCACCTCAGCCCCACGCCAACATGCCCGGATTTAATCAGGACATGCGCCGTAAAGAGGAGCATCCCGGGAGACCGGTTTCACACCCCTCACTGCACTCCCAGCAGGAGATACGCCACATTCCCTCCCCCTACCAGCAATACCCAGGGGGCCGGGAAGCCAGGGAGGAGGCCCACGATCTATCCAGGGACAGAAACAGGAGCCCCATTGATATGTCGCGCGGTGATCCTCGGGAGTATGACCCCAGTGACCCGCGATTCGTTAGCAGACGACCACCGGAAGAAGTAGTTCGACGTGCGCGTTCTCCGCCGCCTGCGCACTCCCACCACCAGAGGCGCGACGAAGTAGTGCAAAATGTACGCGACTACCGGCTGGACCCGCATCGCAGCGTAGAGGTCAGAGACAGGTCACCGCTAGGTTACGCGTCGGAGCGCTCACAGCCGACGCCACCCGCGCTCCGCCCCAACTCCTCCCCGTATGGAATAGGCCAGGGGGACAAGCCGGGCCAAGGGTCACGGGGAACCCCGTCAGGGGGTGTCCCTAAGACCATTGGTCAGCCTCCCCCTCTGATCCATTCCGACAAAGAGGGCCACCACAAGGTCCCAGGAAAGGAGATGATGACCCCCATGTTGCATGCTGGTCCACCTCACGGGGGCGGGTCGATTACCCAGGGGACACCGGTCCTGGCCGGAGCCACCGGGAGTGGCATGCCCCCCAGGCCGGGGCTAGCAGGCTCCATATCTAAAGGCACGCCCCGGTACGACCACGTCCAAAGGCAGGCGACACCGCCGCAGTCACGGGTAGAAGGTGGTTCCATCACCAAAGGCACCCCGATCGCGTACGACGCTGCCGGGCGAAGCATTCCAGTATCGCACGAGGGTGGCATGCCCCGTATGCCGGGCATAGAGGCGGTCCGAGCCAACCCGCAGATGCAGATGTTCGCCGACCCTCGGATGCACCCTCAGATGTACCCTCCTGGCGCCCTACAGGAGATGTACCGCCAGAGACAGTTCTACCCGGGCGCGATCATGCGAGGCCCCTTCCCCCCGCAGCAGGAGAGCCAGCACATGGCATCGCGCAACACGCTGATGGACGATTTTATCACAGCGCAGCAGATGCAGCAGCACCGTGCTCAGGAGAAGGACCGGCAGCTGTCACCTCGAAGCCGCGAAGCGATGGCCACCCGAGAGGTGCCGCCCGGACAGAAGGGGGCTTACCCGCCAGGTGTCGCCGAGGGTATACCCCACCACATCGCGGCTGCTGCCGGCATACCGTACGGTGTCATATACCACCAGGTACCCACATCCGTGGCGCCCGGCAGTCAGACGTCACCGCATCCATCGCCGCGCGACCCACGTGACATGCCGTCACCGCGCGCTCCGGAAACGTCACAGCCGAACGCGCTGAGTCAGAGCTGGCCGCGTGACCCGCAGCGTCACCCGGGGCAGCCGCCTGACAGACGTCACGCCACCCCTCCTCCGAACAGACAGAACGTGATCCATCCTCCCGCCCAGCCGGTGATTATCGAGCCGGATAGTAACAGGTACGACCCGAGAGAGAGGCACATGCCGATGAAGGACAGGCGGTATCAGGATCCGCCGGCCTCTATGGCGAGCGTTCAAGCGTACGAGCGCTACCGCCAGGAGAGGGAAGCCAGGGAACGTGAGCAGGAGATGAGGGAGAGGGAAAGGTACGCTCGGGAGGATCGAGAACACGCCGAGAGGATTAGAAGAGAACGAGAAGAAGAAAAGTAAACATTTTACATTTACGCGAAAGTTCAACGGGTTTTTCTGACATTTTCACACAAAACTGACGGAACTATTAAAAATACTTCTTAGCATGCGGGATTACTACTAGATAATGAGACGCATGTTGCCTCAAATCATCACTTGTTTAACTAACAATCATATCTAATTTCAGATATAAACGTGAGATGGAGTTGAGGGAACAATACGACAAAGCACGACAAGGAGGTGTCCACATTCGACCGGAGTTCACTCTGCATCAGCCTCAGCCACAAGGTCATCAAGCCCCCGGCCGGCAAATGGAGAACCGACCTCCAGAGGTTAAGATGGAAAGGCGAGACCCCCCGCGAGCCGGCGGGTCTATAACCCAGGGCATCCTCTCCCATCACTCTCTACCCCAGCATCCCACACATCAGGGCCACCCTCGGGAACCGCAGGAACCGAGGGACCGTGGTAACTCGCCGCACGTGGCTGTTAAGGACGAGAGAGATGACGACAGCATGCAGAAGGGGATGCAGGGTGATAAAACCCTGACCGCAGCCGTGCTTATCGATGCCATAATCACCCACCAGATTAGTCGAGGTTCTGACCCATCCAGCAAGATGGGTCCGATATTGGATCAGTTACCCGACGCTCCGCTGGGGCCGACTCACGAGGAGCCCCACAGGGACGTCAGGGAGGACCCGCGGGGGTTTCCGCCGGAAATGGCCCACATGAGGGGTGGGCCGCCCCCCGGACATATGGCGATGATCGGCAGGGGGCCGCCGTCCCACCCCTCGCAGGTGCCGCAGCAACAGCCGAGGCCGGGAGCCATCAAACCCCACCAGAAGACCCTGAGCAGATACGAAGCTGAGGTGCGCGCCGAGCGTGAGCCCCCGATGGCGCCGCAACATCCGCCGCACCCGCAGCAGGGTGAGGTCAGGTCACAAGGGGGCAGTCCGTCGTCTGACGTCAGCAATAAATCATCAGGGTCATCTGGCCAGGGAAACTCGACTAAGGCCATCACACTCGGAGAACACATAGATGCTATAATCATACAAGATTACACACGCAAGACCGGTGGTGGCCCAAACAGAGGTAAATAGTTTTCGCGAATCACTGTGATTTATTGTCATAATTCTTTTTAGAATAATTGTGTATACGTAAGTGGATGATTTGTTATAATATCTGGTCCGGGTTTTTTCTCCCCAGGACCTGACATGATCAAGTCATTTTTAGCATCTAACAACAAAGGAGCAGGGGGAGATCGCGGGGAGCCGGGCAGTAACGACTCCCCCCGAGCGGCGCGTAAGACCGCCTCGCCAGCTACCAGTGGCATGCCCCCGGGGGCCACCCGAATCAGCCCCCCGGGCGCGCACGTTCCCGGGCCCCCGGACAGCACACAGTACCATCACCCGTCCGAGGAGCACAGGCCGCGGAGCATGTCTGTCGGTAACCACCACAAGCACGCCGCCCCGCACCGGGCCTACCCGGGCTCGGAGCCCTCCTCGGCGGAGGTGATGGCCCCTGGTGGCGAGATGAGGCCGGGTTTAGGCATGCCGCCGGGAGGGCCGCATCCAGGACTGCCGGGCTACCACCCGCATCACCCCTCGGGGCGGCCGGGCTCAGGCGGTCCTCATCCGGGCTCCTCGTACCGCGAAAAGACGGAATTCGATAGCAACATAGGATTGCCCACTAGTCATCACAGGGCCCCGTCCATGATTAAAAGCTGGAAGAAGACTAAGATCATGGAACGGGTGAGTTTGGAAGTAAGTCCCTTTTTCTACTTTGCTAAGTTTAACTTCAATTATGAATATATTTTGAGATTTTTGTTGGATTTTGGATGAACATTTTGGGGTTCGTTTTGTGATAGGAAAAGGAAATGGAACGAAAAGAGCGAGAACAGACGAAAAAAGAGCCGGTGACTGGTCCTGTCGGCGGTAAGGACTCACAACCAGTTGAATCGTCCTCCGCTTCCTCCACCCAGCCGAGAGTTCCCGTGGCTCGGTCTCCGGCCCTCTACACTGCAGACGAGAGGGAGATAGTAAAGGTATCCACGTCAGAGGGTGGACGTAACGCTGGTTCTGATAGAGTCGTGTCACAATCATCGGCTGTGCAGAGAGCGTCACCACAACCAGCAGCTAACCTCAGCAGACCAGGCAGTGGTAAGCCTATATCAAATACAGATGCCACCATTATTTTCTCATATCTTTCAAAATGTTTGTGAAAATTATTGACATTTGAGGTAATCTATTACAGCTGATGATAGATTCTCCCAGAAGCCCGGCTCTCCGAGATCACCACGTGGGATGGGAAAGCCAATGAGCGGCTCCAACTCAGCTGCGTCATCGCAGAGCGGAAGCTCGTCTAGTTCTAACCCGTTGTCTTCTATAGCTGCATCCCACCAGACTATGACGTCACTACTCACCTCCAAGGCTGCAAGCGGAGGTAGCAAATCATGTAAATAATACGAAATATATTCATAGTCTGTAGACTAGACTAATAATAATAACCGGCTGACTTACTGCATATGCAGCTTTTATTCCGACAAGTCAAATAAAGTAAAAATATGTACAATAAACGGTACTTGTTTTTACCATACATGGTCGATAGTTGTTATGCAAGATTCGCCGATACGTGTTTTTTATATTTGATGTACTCTTTCAGATTTCCAATCGCAGCCTGCTGATAGCAGTGGCTCCCGCAGCTCTAGCGCCGACAGCCCGCGAAGCGCCTCCTCCACCCCGGGAGGCGTCAGCTCCCTGTCGCCCCTCGATATCGTCAAGAGTAAGATCGCTCACGAGATAATGAAGGACGACTCGGTCGACTCGGCTCGTGTGTCGGCGCCGGCCTCCAGCAGCGAAGGTGGCGGCGGGCGAGCGCGGCCCAGCGGCGGACCAGACAGCGGCACGTGGGAGCGACGCAACACGCTGCACCCGCGGGACGCCATGTATCACGGCGCGGAGAGCACGGACAGACACCCCGAGGCTCAGGCGCGGGAGGAAGGGAAGGGCAGGCCCCAGCCAGCGATGTCCTCGCAGTACTCGGAGGACAGTCGGGGTAGCTCCTCCAGCCATCCCGATGATCTCCAGGGTATCGTCGGCCGGGGCTCCCCTCGCTCCCCCAGCATGTACCGGGACGCCCGCCCGGACGGTCACAGCCCGAGACCCCCGTACGGCGTGCAGAGCTCCAGCGACAGTAAGATGTATACAGCGGCGGCCGAGAGCTCTTCCAGACCCTCGAACGCCTCACCGAAACCACCCTCCTCCCACTCGAGCTCCTCTAACGACGTGGTGACGGCCAGCTCGGACGCCACGCCCGGTGTGAGCAGCCACGGCGAGGGCAGAGCGCCCTGGTCACATGGCTCTGCGCAGCGGAGGCCGGACGACGGCTCCCGCCACACAGAACCGGACAACACTACTCTCCGGGACAGCGTCGACAGCCCGGACTCAGACAAGATGGTCATCGATGAATCGGGAGGAGCGGACAGCTCGGCCAATAACGAGACATCCCATCATATCTCGTCCTCTCGGCCCTCACCAGGCGGCGCTGATAGCCAGAGCAGTATGATGTATCGAGACTCTGGCGTCGGCAGCAGCGGCGAAGCTTCCAGGCATCAGGGCACGAGCAGCGATGACCGGAGAGCGCCTCAGGCGGACAGTTCGCAGAACTCACAGGGCGGCCAGGTGAGCGACTCGAGGAGCGCCGAGGGCGGACACAGGCGCTCCGAGCACCAGGAGAACGTGTCCTCGTCAGGCTCGGCTCCTCCCGCCTCCAGCTCGCATCAGTTCCAGGCGGGGAATCGGGCGCAGAGCAGCTCAGCGACATCACACGATACCTCCCCCGTCACTTCCCCTTCCTCCGGGGCTAACAAAGCCTCAGAAGCATCCCCGCTTCTCTCATCCCAGTATGAACCCCTTTCCGAGGAAGACGATTAGGCTGCCTCAGTTTTAAATCTGTCGTAATCATACTAGTAGTAATAACGTTTTTATAAGACGAGTTTATGGGTTACGTAATGGATCATGCGTATAAATGTGAGTCTGTAAATGTGCTGAAAGTTTATGAGATGATGGTTTTGCGTAATGATTAGCATGGATAATTTTTCTTTGTATAAATGAACAATGTCAAGTCAAGTGTGCTTTGGTTAATTTGAGTACTGCTTATATGAATCAATACAGCTAATGTCAGGAGTCCGCTCCGTTGTGAAGCGCAATCAAGCTGTGGATGTGATTGAATGTTGCAATCGATACGATCGCTAGGTGTTTAAGTTATCAATTTGTGTACATATATTGTCACGTGCTAATAGATTATTGTGATTATTGCTGTATTACCGTGCTTTCAAAAAGTGTAGTAATAAAAGTTCTCAAGACTAAGGAATTCGTCAGGTTTTAATAACACATGAAGTCTGTATGTAGTAACTTTTATTTTCATATATAAGATCTATGGTAAATTACTGGAGACCTATACACGATTGGTAATAAGTTATGCATCTATATATATATATTATAATATGACAAAATAAATTCCTAAGAAGGAAAAGTAAATGCGTTTGAGTAAATAAAAAAAAAGTAAGTCCACATATATACAAAGCCTATTAAGTCTTTAATACTTCGTCCTCTTGTCACTGTGTTCGTCAGGCGAATCTTCAGTGTCCTTTCGTTTTTGGTGATTCACTGGTAATGAAATCTGTATGGTACCTGGTGTTTGGTAATCGGTTCCATCAGTCATGATTAGCGACGTGTTATCAGCAACGGAAGTGAGAACAGATTCGCCATGCGTATGTTCCATTGGTTTTGATATTGAAATCTCATAATGTGCTTCGGCACCCACTCCGTCGGTTTTCATAATCTCATGTGACACGGAGTTCGAACTGTCGATAAATACATGTCTGCCGTCCTCTGACGTGACAATACTCCCCTGTAGATGATGCCCGGCGTTATCGGATATAACCAGAATGGGCGTTGCAGTTCCCTGAGGGTCATAGGCTTCACTTTCACTAACTGTCCGGGGTTCACTTTCAACTGTTTGCTTGAGGAAATTCAGTTGCTGTTGAAGTAGATTTTCGTGTTGCTCTCTAAGCTGGTTTATTGTTTGCGCGATTTTTTCAGAGTGTGGTACGTTAATCTGCGCCAGAAGGTCTTCCTCTCTCTTCTGGCTCTCCGCGAGAGCATTGGTTTGGTTTGACAGCTGAAATGAACAACATTACCGGTATATAAGTGGCCGAGACAGCGTGAGATTTCAATAAATAACATGTATATTTTGTACATTTTTGTATTTTTAATTAGAGGGATGAAAAGGAACTAATCAGATCGCTCACCTGAAGTCTTAAGTTGTCGATATCAGTTTTTAACGTTTTTACTTCATTCGAATGCTGAATCTCTAGTTTTGCATTGCGTTCCGTCAAATCCTTAACTTTCCTTTCCAATCTGAGTTTAGTTTGTAGCCAGTCATTCGGGACAACTGGTGCCTGGACAAACAAAACGATTATGATAACGGTAGTTATTTTTCAGGTTGTGACCTAAGTAGGGGCCCTATATTATAACATATCGACCAAATGAACAATAATCTACAATCCATATAACTAACCTCGACATCTATACTTGATAATGTTGTATCCTGATCGGCAACAGTGATATTACTTAGTGTCTCGTCGGCCTGTATAATAATCATTGTCTGCCCTTCTGAAGTCCCAACAGTCTCGTTTGCAGCAACCGCTACATGATGTTCGTCGCTGCCTTCTTTACCATTGGAAGGAGTATTCGCTGTTGACGTTGCACCTACGATTGAATTAATTTATAATTGGTCACAGTGTGTTTTGGAAGACATGTGGGTACGAGCTAAATATTACATAGCAGAATGAAAGAAACATTGTGAACGGGTAGCAGGATGTGTGCACTGACTTGTTTCGTGTGCTGCAGTAACAGTCATCATGGCTGCCTCAGCTAGGGAAGGATGAAGAGTGAATTGTGAAGTAGTAATGGCTTCAGTAGCTTGCTCAGTTTCTGCCCTACCAACATTGAACGGTTGGTTGACTTCCTATAATCAAAATAGGTTACAATTCATCGATGTGTAATGCAATTAACAAATTGCCCTTCTGAAGCAATATCATTTATTTAGAGATTTGATTATACCTGAGCAATTTGTATTTGAAATGTGGTTTGTGGGTTTCTAAAGTGAGTTCGATAATGTTTTATAGCTTCATCTCTCCTGTTGAATCCGTTCCTGCATTTGTAGCAATGCCAATGGGCTCCTTTAAATTCTTTGCTCCCTTTTATCGAACCAACTATGTCACAGTGGTCACAGCATCGCAACACTTTTAAACCTGCAAGATACATTATATGAGCTTATGAAACACATTCGTTTGAACATTTTTATATATTATAATGATTTCGGAATTAATTGCACATTTCTTGTCAATAAATTGACGAAAACGTACCAGCAAAGTCAATGCCTTTGTCAACATGTTTTACTCTGTAATGAGCCTTTAGAATCACTGGATCCTGATAGCTCTCAGTCTGAACGCAAAATGGGCAGTGCATGTGTGGCACTCGTTTCGGACAGTTTGGATCGACACAGGCGACTGGCTCATAGTTGTT
>JAXGGS010770866.1:15129-25393 GCA_035585475.1 Armandia brevis
TGATTTTCGGTACGCCCTACCTTTACGACTCATCAGTTATAAAAATGGAACAAATACATACCTTTTTATGCTACAAAAGATTTCTTTTGAATATTAAACATATTATCTGACCGTAGCGACCACCGAAATGGTATTAATCGCATTTCGATAGTCTTGGCCAGTTGAACACTAAAGTAATTTCGGGCAGAATTATAACCTGTTTGGAGCTCCTCCAAAGTCAGAAAGATCATGTTTGGTGTCTGCTGACGTTCGATTCCCAGATCTAAAAGGGAAGCCATACAACACTTTAAATTTGCGAGTTCGATGGGCAATTGGTGGAGAAATTATGTAGGTTATAAGTAATACAGTTCCGCAGATATATGGACATAAATATTGGCGTCTCATTCCGTCCCATATTGGCGATGTTATTTTACTCGAAGTTTCCTGTTTTTATCCAAAAATAGCGAGAAACTAGTTCCATAAAACCAAAAGCAACCAATTCTAAGTATAATGTTTTCATACGTGCACTCCTACATGTGCATCTGTAATGCACAACTGCCAAGCAGCCAAGCACATTTCTCTTCAAGGCAAACGACTGACGATAGAAGATCCGTCTTCTTCACATGTGTCATAAGCGGTTCACATGTGAAAAGAGAAGATGCAATGAGGTTCATTTAGTTTGATATAGCAAGTATTTTCTACACACTTACTAATACATTTATATCAGTTTGAAGGGACATTCGAACGCTCCATAGCAATTATAAATAATGTTATTTTAATGGTTGACGTAGAGAAACTGATATAAAAAAAATACACATGCACAGACACATTTGTCTGGATATTAACCTCTACACTGGGTCTGATAATTGAATGAAAATTATCGGGATTTTCATGGTATAAATGTTTTATACTGAATGTATACTCGGCTGCAAACTACGTTTTAAGTGAACATCTTTGTGAGAAACAAAGTCATACCGCTCGATTTGCCCTGGTTTATTCTGCAACACTGAGGAGTGTTTGTTCCTATGCTACATGAATGCACTGTGCGTGCACCTAACAGGAAAATGACAGGAAAATACATTAGAATTGTACAAACAAAGCGCTGTAAAGAAACTTTCACTTACCGTGTGACTGGATTGTGAAAATTTCTTTACAACAATGGCATCATACAATATCTACAACCTATCCATATATAGATCAATTTGATAAAGATCAGAGATGTACGTGTTAATAATAGCAAAATATAAAATAGATTTTAAAGGTGCGTGAAGTTGGCCAAATGTTGGCCAACGATCAGGTCCATGAATATTACGATTTTTAAATCGCCGTAGTGTAATCCACAATGCCGCACTTATAAAAAAGTTCTGTTTTGTATCCTCTAGTATCTGTTGTAGAATCCAATATCTCCTTGTTGACAAGACTTACCCATCGGACAAGAATTATCAGACGAGCAAATTACTGGTAATCCTCGTGAAGTCAGTATGGGCTGTGTTACGGGATTAAACTTACAGTCAGCAAGTCAATGTTAAGCTACTCATAAGTTCTGCTTCAAGAAGAGTCTCGTGAAATAGTCATTTGGTCCATCTGTGGCATTAGAAAGTCAACTCGTATGCACATTCAAATATGCGAGGCTCGTGATGGTCAGTAACTTGAACGCGATAAACCTACGGAACTGTAGTGCTTTGCCATAATGCATTTCTATATAACCGCTATAGTGCGGGTGTGGTAATTTTAGTGATTTCCACGTAAAGTTATGGATACATTTTATCTGACACGATTTTCCTGGCCCCCATTTACCACCTTAAGGTTAAGCACAACAGTTCTGCGAAGCTACGTTTTACTAGTTTATATTGACATGCTGCACATAATATTCTTCTTCAGATACATTTTATAAAATGATCTTCAAAAAATCGAAATTGATGATTTTGATACCCATCAAGAGCCTCATTAATTCAGAGCATTTCTTTCCTACCCTATTGAAAAACACAAGTCCACACGAATACATCACATTTCCTAAGCCTTCTCTTGAATGAAAGGATGAGTTAATGCTTGGTTAATTGACATCCTTTTACCCGGATCCAGCATCAATAATTTTTCTAAGAGATCCTTGAGCTGCGTAACTTTCCTAAGTTGGGCTTCAGGTAGCCGCTGGTATCCAATCATTTCGGCCAAGAGATCCTTGCTCGGGTTAATTGTGCCCATAGTAGTTACCTTCTCCTATTGAAGGGAAACAGAGGCATTACAAATATGTACATTACTAATCTTACAGTGACAGTTCCATGCGGACTCTAATATTGGAAATAGCGTTACTCACTCTTTGTGTCACTTTGTCAACTTCATGGTACATAAAGTTATAACTGTTATCAAAGTGTTGATCCCTGAATGTACCTTTCCTGACGAGTTTGTTTGGCATCTTGCCTTTCATATCCATCATAAGCTTCAACATTTCGTTATTTGTCTTACCAGGAAACATTATTTTACCGGTGTATAGCTCATAAAGCGTAGTTCCAACACTCCATGTATCTATGCCATGCCCATATCCAATACCTAATACTGAAATGACACAGATATTATGTTTGATTTAGATGCACATATACAAAAAATAAGAGAAACGCCAATTTTATCTTAAAAAATACAATCCAGTCTAAAAAAGACTAAAAATTTGAACTCACTAATTTCAGGAGCCCTGTAGAATCTACTGACCAAATACGGCGTAATGTCATTGTCGGAAACGTGTGAAGCTGAGCCAAAATCACACAGTTTCAGCATAAGCTTTGATTCATTCACCTAAAAAGAGACAAACATGTGAAGACGGTCTAGTTACTCAAATCAACGTTTAATTCAAATGTTTAATATGGAGACCACAGGGAGGTGCAACTCACCAGTATATTGTCGGGTTTGATATCAGCGTGCAGGATGCTACACCTCCTCATCAGTTTAAGAGCCAGTAGCAACTGTTGAGTGTATGATCTGACGGCCGTCACATGGAGTCCAATATTATTACCATATTTCTTTAACACTTCTCGTAAATTCATGCTGATAAAAAAAAAGAAAAAAAAGAGTCAACGCCATGTTTCTGTCGTGGAACGTGTCTTTCGTGTATGCCTTTTTAAAAATGTAAACCCAACCGCAAGGTTTGTAAACTGCTTGACCTGCACATACAAACGCCATCGCACATTTGACGAGTACAACTGAGTACATTGTAGAACTACATATATAATTGGATTAGCAAAAAAACATATACATGTATGTGAAATGAATATCAACTGAGAATCAAGAGGAGATGCATACCTGAGAGGCTCGAATACAAGGCACAGATGATTTTTCTGTACGAAACTACGGAACAATCTCAAGCAGTGAAATTTATCGTCCGGATCAGCATCGTTCAGCTTTTTCAAACACTCCAGCTCTTTGAGACCAGTCTTATGCCTGCAATGAAATAATACAAGGCATGAATGAGCAAACAGGGAATATACATTTGATATCATCATTCAGTTGTTAACTTGTAATACACGTTTACTCACATCATTTCATTGTTGCGGATGATTTTGATGCAGGCTTCTTGGCCTTGTCTGGCAGCATCTCTCACCCTAACCACATTACTGAAAACACCCTGGCCAGTAAAGCCAAAGAGCGTGTATCGCTTATCCAGTACCTCACCAATGCGCACACCTAAGAGAACAACATTTTGTGAATTGGCGTATGAATAAAAATACACACACACAATGAATTGAGAATTCTGTAAATCGGGCATCAGAACACAGATACATACGGTAATATCCTTCGGCATCATCCCAGTTATCGTTAAGGTTTGGATTGTCCATGGCTAAATTGTGACGATGTGGGAGGTTTCCAGGACTCTGAGGACACAGACAAAACACTTAAATATCCGAAAATGTACATGTAACGGTATACCACGCTGAAAATATTTAAATTTGGGCATTGGTTATTTTCCAAATTGCCGATATTGTAGCGGGTTACATCTGTACTTACCGCTTTGGTGCCATCTGCGAACATGTCGAGGTTTTCCGCAAACATGTCGAGTCCCGAAGGTAGTTTCTTTCCCTGGTTGGCTTTCTTACCCTCTTCTATGGCCGCCAATTTAGTATGAATTGATTCGTCAAAGTCAAACTCCTCATCTTTAGTCTCATTATAGTTATATTCAGGCGACGAAGCATCCTCCATACTAAAACATACATGCAGCAATCTTTATTTCGTCATTCAGTAGGATAATATTTGAAACAAAAGTTTCTCACTGAATATATGGTTATTGACTTCAACTTGGGTAACTATAAAAACAATGCCAGCTGGTTCGTATAGCTCAAGGAAGGTTCCATTCCTCACAAATTATTGGGGCATATGCTACAACTAATCTCCATACACTGTGCTTACCTATCTCTTGGCGAATGAACGGCACTGGCAACATCAATAGAGACTGGTACTGAATCTCTCGTGTCCTCACTTTCAGAAATAGTGGACTTTAATGACTGTAACGAAACAAATACGTACATTGATAGGATTGATTTCACATAGGAGAATGATGGTCATAAGGTGATTACAAGCAGGTTCCAATCAAATTCACACACCTTCATCAGAGCTTCTCGCTCTCGTCTCCTTCTTTCAATAATAGCATCTTCATCTTCCTCGTCACTATCAGGAATGTCGATATTCCCTAAACTATAAGATACGTAACATTAAATGATCCACATCAATTGGTAAATGGATTGAGATAATAAGAGACTGAAAACGCGTTACTTACTCGTCATCCGATGAATCTTCTTTCGTTGTCAGTCCTTCTGACAAACTCCCCTTGAATTTATCTTCCTTCTCCTTATTCCCGTCTTTCGTGTCCCGGTCTCGTCCTCTGTAACTATCCCTTCCTCGATCACGTCCTCTCCCTCTCCAGTCTCTATAGACGCGAGAACAAAGTTACATTATCCCGGTCGTTTATAAAAAGAATATTGAAATCCTCAGTTTGTTACAAAGTTACCAATTAATGTTACAACTAGGACGGTTAATCACAATAGCATGTAATATATATCTGATAATTTGTTTTATGTACAATATTACACAACAGTCTCCCGATTAGTGCTAAGAATATGTAGGGTAGCCAAATGATTATTTACCTGGTTAGGGGTGATCTGGATCGCCCGCCTCTCTCGCCTTCTCTGGCCTCTATCTCTAGACGTTCTTTTCTCAGTTCTTCCCTTGCACTCGGTCTCGCTTCCCGCTCACGTCTTCCCCCATCGCGGGACGGCGCATCACGTGAAGAAGAATCCCGTCTGGGAGACCTTCTGTTTACGTCTCTCCGTGGTGAGCCACGGCCTTGTCTTGGCGGCGACCCTCTGAGCCTATTCGGAGATGGCTGTCGTCTCACTGGAGACCTAGTTCGGTTAGGAGGGCTCCTCCGTCTGGGGGGGGATCGAGCGCTGTGGGGCTTTTCATGGCGGGATGGGGATTTTCGTCTAGAAGGGGACTGACTTCTCCGATGTGGTGGGCTGCCGCTACTGCGTGGTTTAATTTCGTGACTAGACGCAACTTTCCTGAGGGGCAAAATAAATGTGCAACTAGGGAGTGACACATGTTTGGGTTGTTTCATACTTTGTCTGACAGTCTGACAAGAGTGGTGATATACTATTATCTAGTAGAACATAGATGAGGGATGTATACTGACCTAAGAGGGGACTTTCTTTTATTTCCTCTATCTCTGGATGCGGAACGACCAACTTTCTTGCGACGCTCAGTGGGTGATTCGCTTCTACCTCTTCCCGACTTACGCTCAATGGATGGACTTCTTTTTCTCGGTTTCGTCTCTTTTCTCTCCTCATCCTTACGGCTTTTTTTCTTTTTCTTTTCTTTTGAGGTGCCATTGGTGACAGAAATGTCGGCAGACTCAACAGATATAATTTCAAGCTAAATAAGAAAAGTAGGATTGTGGACATGTAGTAGGCGAAGGTTTTTATAACACAGCAGAACCACCAGACTGAATCAGTATGGCGTAGGTTATTATCAAGAAATGTGTCTTACATCGTGCTCAGAACTGGATTTGCTCATTTCACTGCCTTTTCCTGCGAACTCCCTCAATTTGGTCTCAATAAATTCTTTTTTCCTATCAGAATGGTCGACTTCTCCCTCTTCCTCTGAATCGGACTGGTAATCTTGAGCGATAAGCGACATAGCTGTCACTACGCTTTCATGAATATCGCTATCAGCAAGCTTTACATTCTTTCCAGACAGTTTAGCTTCTAGTATGGCACGGGCTTCTTCAAGGGCATGCAGAGAATTTTCATCCAGTCCAATTTGTGCACCAGATGAGTTTTTTTTATCTCGGCCATCAATTTCTATGGTATCTTGGCTACTTTCCCGCTCCTTTTTATGTTTCTTGTGTTTTTTGTGCTTGTGTTTATCGGATTTATCATGACTGGAGTGCTTGCTGTGCTTATGTTTATGCTTGTGCTTATGTTTCTTCTTTTCCTTCTTCAGCTTATGGGATTGAGACTCTTTATCTTCGGAACTTTCAGACATACTGAAACAAGAATAAAACCACCCATCGAATTAACTATAGAAGTAAGAGAACTTAGATGAAGTTGTCTGTAAATTGTAATGGCTTATTGTTAAATCTTATATTTCAACTGGAAACACAACTTTACGCCATACAATATTTTAACTCCCGATGAAGCATGATACGTACGTATTGATGTAAACAAGTATGTTCAATTATTCACTATTGGATGCAAAATCAATGCAACTAATTTGGGAATCGGAAGAGGTAAAAAACCTGTAAAGGACCACTTTTTTTTCGGCAAGACCTTATACTGTTGGCCGTTTCGATCAGAGGAGGTTTACACTAAATACGACTTGAAACGTTTCGTTTAAGGCAGGTGTGAAAGGAGTACCGACTGTTCGGGGGACTGTTCTGACATTACTAGTCCATACAATCAGCAATGTATACGTTGCTGAGAGTCTATGTATTGTTAACTTTCAAAATATATACTATTTTACCTTCTATTCCTTTTACTGCCGGCGTATTCAAGCTCCATTTTGGACCTTTCGTTTGCTTCTTCGTCAAAAGCGGCCATGTTGTATGCGAAGTCTCGGGGAACCTCGGGGAAACTCGGAGCCTGTGACGTCATTGATCAGATGACAGTGAGTGTCAGATCAAAACATTGGAGAGCGACAATCCCAGGCAAATCCTTGTTGTCAGTCTTCAAATCACCATGAAGTTCAAGTTTAAGGAAGAAAATACATTTGGTGAGTGAATTATGAACCTATTTCATCCTAGGAATCTACTCCATTCTTTTAAATATGTTTTCAAAACGCTTCTTAGGAGTAATTTGTTCAGCAAAAATTTACTAGCCAGGCCAAGCCAGTAGCATTACGCCACAGCGATGGCCTAATTATGGTCAACAATCACTGGCTGACTCGTGAACACAATAAAGCTAGCTGGATGGCAAGACAGTGCTCAGTATTCAGCGCTTTCATAGCCATTAGGAGAAATCTTTTCAATTACCAAATCGAATCGTTACAGCTGGTTATGATGAGCTCTATGAACACAACTGAGTAATTTTTAATTTGGCCAATATGATCGTGCATTTGTGTGGCTGTTCATTCAAATTGAATTCAATATGAATGGCCGCGCTGGGCTGAAAACGCATCGGCATAAAAAACTATTTAAATTTATGGTCTTATACTAAATATGTCTTGCAATGCTCTTATATGTTAGCTGAAGTACGATTATTTATCTACGAACTGACATTTTCAATTTCTCACAATGGGTTACATAGCTTTACACTCTAATTATTTGGTTTGAATGTCTGTTTTAATATTGATATATTTTCCTCTAGAACAGCGACATGCCGAATCAAACAAGATCAGAGCTAAATACCCTGAGAGAATCCCGGTAAGTTTAATCAAAATACATAATATACCGGTAAGCAACATCTTTTCAGAATACACTGAGATATAGGGGCGAACCTTTTCTTCAAAATAATGAATGTCTATGCTTTTTCATTAACTTTTCATTAATGTGATTTCAGGTAATCGTTGAAAAGGCTCCGAATTCGCAAGTACCAGATATTGATAAAAGAAAATTCTTAGTTCCGAGTGATATATCAGTGGCACAATTCATGTGGATAATCAGAAAACGAATTCAACTCGCCTCAGAAAAAGCGTTATTCCTTTTCGTCGGCAAAGTGCTGCCCCAGTCAAGGTATGTAACCGCCCACGATTGCGATATCAGTTCTGGTCCCATGATAATCATGTCTTTAATTACGATATGCAGATTTTATCAATTTTTCACTTGTGCTCACATACTAATCTCAAATGTTATCATCAAGAGACGTAAAGGTACACGTTCACTTTGTTGAATAATGTACCTCATGAACATTGTGTAGCAACCAATTGAATAAGTTCTGCTCGCTAATTGTGATATGCGCTCATCTGAGCTTCAGAAACCATACCAGTTGATAACTGCTACCTCGGTAAATTAACATAAAAGCTGCCCCATTTAATTATTCTGATTCTCTTTTCTAGCGCAAGCATGGGGCAGATCTACGAAGAGCACCGTGATGATGATGGATTCTTATACATTGCATATAGTGGAGAGAACACATTCGGATGCTGAAGCAACTGAATTTGATATCATTTAGATCAAGTGTGTCACAAAAACATGCTGCTTTCATGTTTTAAATAAACATTTACTACTGTTTATGATTATGTAACAATTTACGCTTGGACTGTGTAAAAGATGATTTTGTGAAGTGTATAAATATGTACATTCATATTTATCTATATTCGCGTCAGTGTGTGTAAGTTCCCAATCAACTCAATACTAATACACATTTGTGATATACTAATCAAACTTCAAAGAAGAATAAACGGTACCCAATGTAGCTCATGTTGCATGTAATATACAATATAACCAAATTTAGAATTTTCTTTGGTCTATTAGTGGCATTGATGGTTTGATCAGCTTTTGATGGTATACCTGTTTACTAATTCATTCTGATTTAAAGTCATGTAAAGTTAGCTCAAAGTCTTCTGTGTATCTAATAACCGACGATTATCAATCTTAGTGTATGTCTAAAGTACAACGTAAACTTCGAATAATCTATGAATATTTAGTGTCAACGGGTATGTGTCACAAGGAGACATATTTATTAAATGCAGTTCCACTGAAAGTTAATAAGTCATTAATGTTGTAAACTAGTTATGTTACCTCGTCAGATGAGGTAGCACTGAAGTGTCAGCATGAGATTTTACCATGTGGAGAACCGGGGTGAGTTATACGGCATCAGCAGAAAATCACACATTCGAGTACTTGTGTAAAATGAACTTTTGGTAGTAAATTTATTCACAATATGCATTTACATTGTCTATGTATTCATGTACAAGAAATATGCTGATTATTACAACAAAACACTAGTGCAATAAAAAGTGAAACTACTCCTTGAGTAATATGTATCCATCGTAACGCTTCGTCGCAAGTATAATTAACATTAATTGATCAGTTTATGATTCCCCAAACTCGATGCTTGGGCTAGCCATATCAAAAAGAGTTTCATGGCTCATTTCCTCAGGTAAATCCTCTCCATCTAACTCTGGGATAAATGTGGGTAGATATGGTGGATCTAACACGCGCTCTCGTATGCGGTTTCTCAAACTCGAGTCCATGATTCTCATATATGCGTGAGTAGGTCCTGGTATACAATGCGAGTAAATATATAGCACATTGTGTTTCGTGTTTATCTTCAATACCTGGAATGCAAACATCGTTTCTATAAATAAATAAGTTATGAGATGCGAGATGAAGTACCTAATGTGTATTCAACGTTCCACTCAACTCCCTATACAAATGTCATGTGCATTCGCATCACGTGTATCTACAAATTAATATAAATGTATTATGTCATCAATAGTACGCGACCTACCTTCAAACCTTTGAGAGTTCTTCTTTCCATGCCCATGTGCCCGGGCATTTTTAATCCTTTTTTCAGCTTGCCCTGTAATCGTACGTAAGTTGAAGAGTAGGAACAAGTTCATTTGATAATTGAAAGTTATGATTATATTATGATTATCATATTCTACTTAATGTACACGAATTAATACCAACCGTTCCAGGTCCTAACGACCCCTGGCGCCGATGGAATTTGTTGGAACCGTGCGACGCTGGACCACCCTTCATGCCCCATCTTTTAACAACACCTTGGAATCCATGGTCAATACTAAACCAAAAAAATGTTAATTGTATGTATGGACACCCAGAACATCAGCTAGTGTTCAAGGC
>JAXGGS010770977.1:9209-20165 GCA_035585475.1 Armandia brevis
CACCAGTAAAACAAGCACAGCGAACCATTAGCCGCTTATTAGCGGATTACTATTGACCAGGAGACTGGCATAGCGTGGAGAAAATTGGGTGCTGGCAGATCGGTAGACAGCCAATGAAAGCGATGATATACGGCTGGCGAGAGCAATCCCTGCCTCCCTGGTCCATAGCCAGCTCCTTATAAATCTTCACTAGCTCCCGATAAGCAATCACCACAAGACAACCCTCATCAGGAGCTCATGGCACACATGATAAAAACCCAATATACATCATCATAAGCTGTCTAAATACTGAATTATCGTCTCCAGTTTTGTTTTCTGGCCCTCATCCATAAAGGGAGAGGGTTATTAGGAGGGAAACATCTCGTCCTGCCACAATGGAACAATTCAACACTACGGCGGCTTTGATCTTGTTAGGAGAGCTGGAATTGGATAGCATTGAGTGGTAGGAAACTAATGAAAACATGGTTAATCGTGCTTAAGTAATTGCCAGATTGGTGAAAAACTGACATGATATACAGTCTGGGTAACGCCCGTCTATAGCATTGTCACCACCTTCAAATGCAGCGTTTAGGTCATTAGCGCAGGGCGTTCGTTAGAGAGACGAGACAACAATGAGTAGGCTGGAGTTTTTGCCCCGACAGGCTCATTACAAACGCGAACATCTAGGCGCCCGCAACCCTGATCATCAGTACAGATTGGTCAGAACAGATGAGCGCCCTGAAGGCTTTTATAATGAGTAAAGTGGAGAATCAGCGGCGCATCGCACTTGATTTCGGCAGCATCTCACCGACAGTGATGAAGCTGTTGGCGTCTATCGAGGAAAGCATCTATCGCTGCCTCGCTCAGACACGAGTACGGTGAGCAGCAGACTACAGCGCGGGCTGACCGAGATCACCGCTCTCTAACAGGAGAGGTTAGATCCCGCCCAACGGATTAGTATTCAATGGAATCGCAGAGCGGCCATGTTAATTAAACCGGCTGTCGATTAATCAAGGCAGGATCGTGTGAAATATGCCCACTTGATATCACCGAGCGAGGTACGGACCGAGGGCCCGTGTAAACAAGGGGAAGTGGATTAGCATGGATGGGATAGGCGGGGAATACCTAATTTACGCCTGAGTATTGACCTATTCTGTGAGCTGATACGCTCTGCTAACTTGTGGAGCCACTCTCTCTCTCTTATTGACCATCGCCGAAGTGGTCTCCTCTGCCAGCAGTCAGCTGCTATCAGCACAAGGAATCGGCTTCAGTCGTGTTAGCAACCCATCTGAGCTGTCAGCCAGGATGCTGACCAAACACTGACCACAACTGCTCTGAGCTATCTCAATAAGCGCGCTCAGTGATATGGTTACCTAAGCAAGTCTCCGTCCAATCTCAACCGGCAACCAGTTCCAGGCATTCTCACTCTAAATCACGTTCTATTTGCTTACTATACCATCTGAGAACGAAGCAAAGATTCCCAGCCCGACACATGCCGCCCATAAACTTTACGCAGGGTACTAAAGGCTCTGCATAAAGTAATTTGAGGAATATAAGACGTCAGAGAGAAATTGGGTGGCAATGATCTGGTACACTACCGTGGTTTAGAGCATAAAGATGAGCACCTCATGATGACCCAGATACTATATAAACTAACGTTGCCCAGACCCCGGCGGGGCTTTGAAACACCTCTTCCAGGAAGTGATACGCTATCATAATACTCGTCTGGCTTCGATTTACCGGCTGTGATGAAATTTAAGGAGGAACTGAGAGGGACGGGATGACCGGCGCTGTCGTTAGGACTGGGCTGGTTGTGGCACGGGGGGTAATTGAGACCGCACCGCCTGCACTCGGTTAAAGCTGGGAAAGTCCAGGGTCTCCGGGGGCCAACACAATCTGGGCTGGCATCGCCCATGCAGCCCGCACGTCTCCCAGCCTCCCGTCATCGTCACGCTGCAAGATAGGAGCGGACAGATGCTGGGAGATGCGGGAACTAGTATCTACTCCCGCTCCACGGGCCTCCTCGCTTCCGCAGCTCGGTGCTTACTCCATCTCCCATCGTTCTCTCATCGGCTCTTATCCTCAACTTCTCCGCCATGCTTCACTGAGTCGGCCATTAATCTGCGGCTTGTAAACGCTCGCCTCGTGAGTCGCCGGCACTTTTTCACGCGTGGACGAGAATACTGATGAGGTGACTCGGTGCATTACAATAATTACATCTGAACTCGATAGCTCTGATAGCTTAATCCAAAGCACTCATTCAATAAATGTCCGCAACGCCCTGACCCTGTATTAGCTGGGGTATAGAATTAACACGAGCCCATCAATTTTATCTATTGATTATAGTTTAAGGCGTGTATTATAGTTGGCTATGCTGCCTGTATACACGGAGCGGGGGCTGGCTGGTGGGATGGCAGCCTGAAGAGGGACTCCCTCAGACGTGACCAGGAAATTAGGAAGTTGATCTCGGCGTAAATAACTCTGTCATCTCCCTCACATGTAATCCTCCACCCGCTGCCAACACCGCGGAATAAATCTCAGTGAAATCCACAAATAACAGGCGTGTGCATGCTCCCGGCTCTACCGTGTTTTTACACGCCGGGACAAAGTAATGGCGCGGGGATGTGCCTAGATGCTGGGGAGGAATTCTACGGAGCAGAAAAGCGGCTGCTACCACGGCACATGGTCAGAGTCACTACAACCGCGATAAATTTAGCTTGGAGATTATAGGACTGTTTGCCTCTCCATCAACGCTACACTTGCAGGCGGGCTGCCTCTCTCCAGCTGGCAGGGCTGAAAGCATCAGAGGGGAAGGCTGCCAATGTTAGTTTACCGTGTTAGACTTGTTGCTTGGGCTAAATCAACTTGGGCAAACCCAATTACGACAACCACGCCGATGTACACGCTATATAGTCACATCGGTGCCCGTGTACCATTCACAGAAGCCATATGCGAAACAAGGCCAGCTTTATGGGAACATCCATAATTCGGGTATTATTTACAGAAAATCAGCAGTTCAGATGAATTATTAACCCTGCCGGGCCCGATTCTGGTCTGGCAAATAAAACCCCAAGTTGTAAAGTTGTTTTCTGCCCATTGATTGTGAGATATGGACGGAAAATGGTTATGCTTGGCAGACAAAGGGCCAACAAAGAGGATATTTGCGGCTATTTTGAAGTGTTTATGTACTTTAAAAGTCAGAGGACTGCTTTCCGGGGGCAGGCTTCGTCGCGTAAACCTGGGCTGGGCCATTAAGCCCGGCAAGCATGATGTAGTCCCGGACTATCTTCCGATACAGGGGAGATTTGATCCATAAAAGTAAAGTTTTATATCAAGCGGGGGTGCCACGAGATGAAGTTGATGATGAGGTAACCATGGCAGGCCCGGTCACCTCTGTTAAGCGAGGCCGCGCTGACACAGGTTACGTGCAGACCTATTGTTAGCGGCGACATTAAGGTGTAACAACGCCAGTCACCTCATCTGTCACGATCGTATCTATCAGACCACGGTAATAATATCAGGCAGACCGTGCGTAACACGAGGGTCAGCTATTCAATTCCGCACCAAAACTGCTCGCCCGTCTCGATTCTTATCAATCTAACCATCTGCAGCATTCATATAATGGTTAGTGCAAGTGTATGCCTCGAGTGCGTATCATTTTACACTTCACCTGAAGTTTTTACCTAAAACGTGCAGCACTTGTTTAACGATACTTTAAAACTCGTAATAGCAGCTGTGTGCTAATTTCTACATGGACAGGTTATCAATTTGTGTGCACGCACAGGCATACCACCAGCCTTTGTTACATCGACGGTTATAGACACTTAAAGCGTACACATGTACATTCTGATGCATCCATATTTGAATAAACGATAGCGTAACACGCGTTATAAGTATCAATGTTCAATAATTGTCAAAGGCCTACTTCTAATATTAGTGTATCATTCTTTATTATTTATAGGACTTGATCTTCGCTGTCCATTGATTAATTCATAAATGTTCACACCATTTATAAATGGCCTTGCCACCTTGGGTACTTGGTGGCATGCAGAACAGATGACTATCGGTGGACAGCAGATGTTGGAATCTATTGAACCCTCCCAGGCTTGCCCACAATCTGGCACACTTTGGATAACATCACCGCCTAAAAAGGTTAATTTGTCAAGGGCGGCGATTGGAAATTGATTGTTTTGAGGCAGGCGGGCTTAGGAGGTCCGCCATTATTGTCTGATAGTATTTTTACACATGTACAACTTTCACCCAGCAAGGGGCGAGCTGTGTAATCTCAATGCAATTTCTGTTAAACCCCTGAGCCTTCCATCGCTACATTGGTTGATATTCTGTCACATTTATTTGTGTTTACCCAGAAATAAACATCAATAATAACGAGTTCGGTGGAGCAAACAAACTCAAGTTTGACACGAGAGCAAACAATTACACTGGCCATAGATCCATGATACATGCTCAATTGAGTCTGAATATAAAACATTTATTGTCTCTACTGATTTTTACTGCAGCGATCATTCATTGTGTTTAGAGAGCTTTAAGTGGTTGGTTTGGTTAAAGTGGACAGTAAAGTGTCCGTGTTTGCCAGCTTCGCCCTGCAGACACGTTTTACAAGCTGGGTAGGGATGTCTCGGAGTCGCCGGCAAGGACGTATCTGAGGCTGGAAGCTGTCTGGCCAGCTTCTGTTTAAAACAAATCTACAGGCCACCTCTCGCTTCCATTAACTCACGGACAACGTTTCTCCGGGGAAGACCCACGGCTGCTCGCGAGTGATCTACGACAAATAAATAAGATCCGATCCGCAAGAATTTGTATACAGACCACCCAAAAGTGTTGGAAACTCGATCCAAAACTTAGCCAACAATACGCCGTCATTTGTCATGTGTTGAAATACGACGAAGGGACGGGCTAGTATTGCAAGGACACCAGAATAAAAATCACAGGAATTTGATGTTTTCTGCCTGGGTGACATTCGCCAGCTTTTGCTATGGCCGGGTGGCATAAAAATCCACATTCTCTGAAAAACTCGTATCTTTTTATGCAGGCCCAAAGTCTGTTCAGACTCGAGCCAATACTGAGCTTACAGCGTCAATACATTCTGACCAGAAGCTACGCGAGGAACGTTACAAATAAAATGCAGTCGGGTGCGAAGAGAAGAGATCTAAAGCCGACATAAAACCGTCTGTGTTTCTGTATTGAAAACAAGAGGTGGCTACAGCTCCTTTCTGAGTCGCACGTTAAATGAGCGCTGAGTATTTGGTTAGAAGGATGAGGCAGTCCCCAAGGTGACAATGTGTTTGCCGGGGGAGAGGGCTCGCGCTGGCCGGGGTTAGGTCTCCACAGACGCTCCCGACCCTCCCTTTGTGTCCTTGAGTTTTGTGCGCAGTGCCCTTGATCAGGGTAATATTTAGAAAATGGTGATGATCTAATGCACTCGCCGGGACAGATGATTTGTCAGCCACAGCATCTAAATGTTCCTCAAAGGCACGACCAGACCACATGTCCCACAATCATAATTCAATTTCATCTGTTTTGAATAGAAAGTTCATTAACTCCGGCGCGGAGGTCACGTGAGACCAGAATTTATACCTTTGTATCACCCTGCGGCCATTAGAATACTCCTATCACCGGGTCTCTTCGCACTGCCTCAGTCGGCGTCTGCTTGATACATGCTTCATTGAATAATTTTATTGTATTTTTGCCGGCTGAAAGATGGAGCTGGCATACAGAGCAGGAAGCCTCTGAGCCGGAGTAGAGATGAATATGTAAGGAAAGAGCGACGAGGGAGAAGTAATTAACAGCTGGCGTATTAAACAGTTTTACAAATCCGCTTCATCCATCATTTAGCGTCTATCATGCAGTAATTATCGCCTTGATTTCTCTTAGAATGGATTGCTTGCCTTCTCCGGACTTAATCAATTGGGCTCGACCTAGAAAAGCGACGGTGGCATACTGTGGGTCATGCAGTGAGAGCTATCGCATGGCATGTAGGGGTGGAAATAGGAGCCACACTTGCACGAGATTCCTGCGTGTGTAATTGCTCTCCTCTGCATCGCTGGTAACTAGAGTTAGGGAGGTGGCAAGATGCTCAATCCCGTGCTTGATAAACGAGTTGAGTAAATGAAATTGAGCAGACAAAAGCCAAAAGTTAATCTCCAAGATAGTCTCATTAAATCATCTACTCGGGCTGAGTGCGCCTGGAATCGTAGAGACCACCGAGGATATGAACTGCTAACACTACCTACAATGATCAAATCTAACATGAATTATTACCAATACATACAGATAAAACAGCGTATACTGGGACTGCGATTTCACAGGCAGTGCCCTTGCAATGCGACTCCCTATACACAAGAGCTTTATATAGCAATCTTATACAATACGCTGGAGCTCGGTTTTCTTTACACTGAAAACGCACTTGACTTTTTACTGAATGGACTGGGCTGGGGAACGCAAGGTTTACGTGTATGCTGCAGTATTAAACTGTCACACAATACAATCGCTTCATCTATCTGTAGCGATATGCTCTGATATAACCGCAGCCGCACAACACACTGGAAATTGAAGTTGTCATGCCTGAAATTATGACTTATCAATCAAACTTGGCCTCCCGAGTGTCAGGCTGAGTACTGCAAGCGAACGACTAGATACGCCAGTTGTATTATAAAACAATCACTGCCATCTATAAACATGCGATAGATACAACGTAAATAGCGCGACAACATCACCGTCCGAGCATGTAAAATGTTAGCGTCATCTCCACTACAAATACCATTCACTCATACAGTTAATCCTCGGTAAATATCTCGACTTAATCCGCGCATAAAGTTCAAGAAGTTAAAGTCATTGTTACCTAGTCGTTTGGCCGGATTTGCAGTTGTAAGAAATACCCCGGGGACAGTGTAAACAATAAGGCTTGAAGTGCATAAAGAGAAGCTTGGCTTCTTTAAGAGCAGAATCCGATTTAATACAGACCTCAGTCGGAATGTGGGCAGACGCGAACAAAGATGTACGGAAATTGTGCGGTGCGAACAAAGGCGAGATTGCGAGGGATGAAAGTCAATACCTAAATGGAAGTGAGCCTATATAACTGGATAGGTGAATGGGTTACTAAAGGCCGTGGCTTTTCAGATGTTCCATGTAAATACAAGAGAAAGCCTCGAAGTAACAGAATTACATGATTAGTGCCACAATAAGCCGGTGATCATTTAGACAAATATTACACTAATTGTTCACTTAGGCCACACATCGATACCAATTTCCAGCTTGGTGGGTGCCACGTGATCGTGACCACTTGGAGAGGATTCTCGCCCCCGTGTGCTAGGACATCCCCCGGGATATGGCGGATTACGTAACCTCACACCCCACCCACCATAAATCAATAAAACCTCGCTGGCATTTGTGATTTCATAAATCCATTCTGGATAACAACGTCAATAGTACAAACCATAAAATTATTACGACGCTATCACGACCTTGGCAGATGCTCGGCGTTCCGGCGTCGACGGGAGATTGAATTTGCGGTGGGCGGCGGTTTGCAGCAGGCCGCAGAAAAATGTCCACCTGGTCGGCTAATGGGGGCTAGCGGAGTGGAGATCAAAGCCCGCACTCAATCATAGGCATCCACTAAAACTCACCGCCGATTCCCGTGTATAGTCCCATCTACGATCTAGTGCCTCGCACCGTGCTCAGAATGCCGGCAAATTTAATGCAGATCCCGGCGAAGATGGAACACGCGTTTCTAGCTAGATCTGGCTATTACCCTCGCATGCTTGCCGGAGAGTAACGACATGCTTGCCATAACACGCCCGTCTATGATAACAATTATTCATCTCCGTACAGCCTCGGGCAAGAAAGGGTTGCGTTTGGGTGATTCAGTGCAGCCCTCGGGGGATATGAAGGGGGTCCCGTGGGCCAGATGACAAACCGCA
Source organism: Armandia brevis (assembly GCA_035585475.1). Classification (NCBI taxonomy): domain Eukaryota; kingdom Metazoa; phylum Annelida; class Polychaeta; family Opheliidae; genus Armandia; species Armandia brevis. Next base: position 17,126 of record JAXGGS010770977.1, read on the forward strand.
AGATGCACAAGATCACAGGGCGAGGGGAAAAGGTCGGTTTCTGGAAACGTTTAAAAATAGTGTACGCACACAATATTCACAATAAAAGATGATTGTGTGTTGATTGGATGCTGGCAGCTTTCTATTACCACCTGGTTGCTGTGCTGGCACAATGGCCGGAACTTTCGTCACTCATTAATTAGAATGAATGTCTCTCGCTAATGGTTCTATTATCACCGTGCATTGTTTCCTCGCATGTGCATTGTGGTGAGAGGATGAGGGGAGTTTGACCGTCGCGAGGCGAGCATGAATCAGCAGCAGGCGTCCAGTATCCAGCATCTCACCCAGAACAATGCGTTAAATTCACTTCATTACAGCCACAAGTACGGCACGATTACCGTTACTTCATCAATCTGCCGCCATGTTTACACTGTTTACAACCAAATACAAAAAGTAAATAATTAAATCCGCGTAAACAAGGCCAGTAATGAAGCACGAGCTTGTGTTTACATATTAAACTTGGCTGGATTACAGTCGCCCAGCCTTGGGTTTGGGGGGATTTAGCCTGTAAAAAAGGCTGGTTGATTTTTATTATCCTTGCCAGACAGCTGGGTCCGGGCCAGGAGGTTGATGATGGGTCCCGGGGGTGAAGAGATAGACTCAGGGGCTGGCAGTCGACTCTTCCCCCTTGGTATACCGTCTGGGTTTATCAGCCAGGATGATGGTGCATAGGTGTGCCGTCAATCAGGCTGCCTACCTGCCTCCGTACCTGGTGTGTTAAAGCGCGGTAATCTAGCTCAGGCAAGTAATCAGAGGTGTGTAATAACCAGCTTCGCACTCGCGCCTCATCTACATCTCACAATAACCACACAATACGCTTCTATTAGTCCGCCATGTGCTGCGATATTACCCAGACAAAAATAACCCCGCTCCACCATGTAGAGAAAGCAATACTCTGTCGGATAATATGAGCTCAGGACAACTGGGCTGTGGTTACTGAGAAGTAACAATGCGTGGTGGCGTGCCAGTTTTGGGCCAGATTTATCGAGGCGATGGTATTCACGCGGATAGCGTCCAGTGCACGAATCGATGCGAAAGCTCTCCCAAAAGATGATATAAATTTAACAAAACTAGAGTGATACATGTTTAAGGCTTTCAGTGTTACACTGGGGTGCGGGACTTATCCCTCACCCGAGGACGGTCGTCAGGAAGATGACGAGAAAACGGATGATGCCGGGAGAAGGTGACAGCCACCAGGCGATTTTTCAAGATGGAGAGATCAGCTAGAAACGTGATAGATTCGGCAATAACTCGCGAGCAGACGACACTTCCCATTTCTGTCTGGCGGATGGCGGGAAACGGGGCTCACACCGGTTCTGACACCTCGTAGCAACAGTTTTTCGCCGGTATTGATGGCAGCAATAACTATGCAGTTTCAGCACATCACTGTGGGGCCACGTAACCTATTAATATCACCTCTTATCGGATGGAAATATTTCCGAAGCTCCGTTGATTCAGCATAGTTGGGAGATTGACAAAAAAGTCCACATGTACAGAGAGATTATTAGCTAAGTGCTTAAAAACCGAGGCCAGAAAAGAAATGAACCGCTCATAATAAAAGCCGTTATATCTCATGTGCCTTATCGCAAGCAGCCAGATCTTAGCTAATATACCCTTGCGTTGTCGTAAGACAATTGAACCGGGGATTAGATAGGCGATTTCTTTGTCTAGGAAGAGCTAATATCCATCTATCTGGACCCATATCCTTGATGGTATACTGACGTGGGTAGAGGATAATACACACCAGTCTTCGCCTACTGATAAACACACTTCATAACAAGGTCGGCGAGATAAACATTGTTAATACCACACAATTGGGCTATGATATTTCCTATCCGTGTCATGTAAAGTGTAATCCCTTCAGCAACCCCTAAATCAAATCTGCCAATCACAAGTCACATTACATCGGGCGGTTGATGATACGTATTAATACCCGCTGATAGAGCCGTCAGTGTGAAAGGTCAAGCCGTAGCTATTCAGCTGAGACACGCAACGTCCCTATCATGTTATTATGTTTGACAAATTCCACCTTTCTTCTTCCCTTCTCCTTTCGTGAGCGTTTGTCATTTCGTGTCAGTTTGAAAGGGACAATCATCCTGTTTGAGGACTGAATCGGAGTGATTATAGCCCCACATTTCCAAACAACCACCCCCAAATGACACAATTTTGTGCACGAAACCTACCCGATATGGACGGCATTTAAGTCTCTTGAGGTAGCCACAGCTGGATGCACTAAAACTGTTCCAGCGCTGGTAAATGTATTTAAAACGTGAGAAACTGACCGTGATAGGAGACAACGTGCGATGTAAGTCGGGATTTACTAGTAACTATGCCTACGAGGAGTGGGGGCGGTGATAGGAGGGAGTGAGGCTAATCTGTCACAGAGGACAGGCGCCAGGACGCGGCCCACCCAGTCGACTCCTGACCCCTTCCGAGCTCGGCCACCTCTAAATGCCAGGGTCACAACCAGGTGTCACCCTGCCAGCCCTTAATCTGACAAATGCGCCTGCTTTTACACTAAATCCCCGCTAATCTAAATCAGCTACGTCACGATAACACACCGTGCCCTAAAACAAACCCGTTAACAATGTTCCGCGTGGGGCAGATTACAGGGGGGTAGGCGGTTCCTGAACTAGGTCAGGGGTGTTTTTTACGTTATCTAACGTCACCTAGACACTTCGTGGTGAGCGACAGGCGCCGGAAAACAGTGGAGATGGACGCCTAAACGGTACACATGTGTGTGTGCGTGTGTCATTGTTACTTAGCAGCTAATAACACGACCGGATCATCAGATATTCCTAACACTTCCACTCTATGGCATAAAAGCCAGCTGAAATGTGAATATGATTACACATAAATAAGCGCCGGCACACGCTTTATAAGGGTGGAGGTCAGCGCCTCGGCGCGGGGATCATCTATTCTCAGCCTGCCAATATTTACCATTGTTCTTTACGAGTATCGGCGAAGCTATAACCCGCTCCAAAAAGACACCGCCCAAGCC